>ML105625.1:385719-486102 GCA_003697995.1 Taxidea taxus jeffersonii | reverse complement strand
AAAAAAAAAAAAAAACCTCTCCGATGCATAAAATGATGAGAAAAAAACCAATAATGCTATTTAGTGCTCTAGAAGCTTATCAGCTTTTCTTGGCAATTTTATAAAATTATCTTAAATTTATTTCTCATGGCAACAATATTTTTCATACCTTGATTCTGTGAATAGTAATAACTTTGAATATTACATTTGATATATTAATAACAACAGTTTATCCACAGTTGTAAAACTATAAATGACCTATCTCTTGATTTCTATAGACTTTTAGGTAGCATCAAGTCATATTCACCTTGATCAGTTATGTTTTTGAATTTGGAAATCATGAATTTTGATTCTGAAATAGCAGTTCTTACAAAATATTATAATTTAAACTGTATGAGATCATTATAAAAATGGAACAGTTTCTCAATTTTCTAAAGTATATTTTCCAATTTTATTAGCATGCAATAGTAAAATTATTTGCAGAAGGTTAGCATACTCTTGGATACTAAAATCAGTTTAAATTCCAACACAAAAGTGCTTCATCACCTCTGTTTCACAGATGAAATAATGAAGTTGCCATTCTTTGCCAACCGTCATTTAAGACTGCTTCTAGTTACACCTGACATATTAGTATTGAGAATTGAAATTTTGGTAAGCCTGATAAACAGAGGGTCAACTGTCACTTGCTTTTGAAATATGCACATGTTTCCTTGCTACCATACTTGGAAGAATCTTCAAACCAGAGAGCTATTTTGAGTAGTTTCCAGAAACATCTCTTTGTAACACGGTCTTAACTGATTCCCTAATCACTATGCAGAAGATTTCCCTCCCTAATTAAAGGACCGGTGCAGTGGTGAAGATAAAGAATACAGAGCAGGGCTGCGAGCTAATCTACAAGCAAAACACAGGAGCTACTTGTCAAGAATAAGGGCATATTTTATCGACAGCTGTGTCCAATAAGGATGAGTTATGTGGTAAATATTTAATATTAATGCATTTCTGCCATGATTGTTACCTCCCTCATTATCTCTCACTATGCTCCGTAAGATAATGAATACAGTCACTTATTGAAGTTCCATTTGAAATGGCAGAATTTTTAAAGAATAATTCTCATTTTCCATGGAAATGTAATAAATGATAATGTATATATCCAATAAACTAAATGTATAGTTACTCAAGTTAACTATTCAGGTTATTAGTAAAATTCTATTTTGAATACATGAAATAGTGTATTAAGCACAAAACTATGATAGAGAAACAGTATTGCCATAATTGTTATTATTCTGTAAGAAACTGGTGACTCAATATGCAAATGCAAAGTTAGCAGTAATTCCCTTTACAAAGGGAATACACGTATGGTGATAGAAGGGCCCAAACTTTGAAACCAATACTCCACCATTTGTTAGATCAGTAGCACTTACAATTTAGTCAGTCTATCTGAGATTTAATTTCTCCATCTATTAAAAAAGAGTAGTAGTAATACTATCTACCATTTGGAATTTGGGGGAGCACAAGTAAGATATATGTATGACACACGGGACAATACTTGGCTTTTAATGTTACTTATCTTGTACAACATAGATAGGATAATGGCTCTAAATTATCCAAGCCAGAGTAAAAGAATAATAAACATTTCAAAAATAGGGGCGCCTGGGTGGCTCAGTGGGTTAAGCCTCTGCCTTCGGCTCAGGTCATGATCCTGGGGTCCTGGGATTGAGCCCCGCATCGGGCTCTCTGCTCAGCAGGGAGCCTGCTTCCCCCCTCCCTCCTCTCTGTCTGCCTCTCTGCCCACTTGTGATCTCTGTCTGTCAAATAAATAAATAAAGTCTTTAAAAAATAAATAAATAAATAAATAAAAATAATTGCTGAGGTTTGTTATTTAGAATCTATCACATTAAGATTTATCATTTCAATAAATCATAATAAATAAAATATTATTTTTAATTATAAAATATTACTTATAATTTGTTATAATAATAAAATGTAGAAACACAGAGTAGAATTGTGTATAACTACTTCTATGCCTAGGTCTATAAATCTGTATTCTACAGCTACATCTATATCTATCTATCTATCTATCTATTAACACATCTCTCTGTGTGTATAAAAATCTAATTTTATACATTTCCCCCAGGGCAAGCAAGGATAGTTAAGAAAAATTTTAATGTACTTTAAAAAGAAAATGGTTTACCAATCAGTGCAATGGACAGAATACGCAAAGAAATTGAGAGATAGAGAGCATATAGTAAATATGGTTAAATAGAGTTCAAAAGAATTTTTGAGTCATAGTGGAAGGCTATGGTGTAAACGTATATTATTAAAAATAAATCATTCCATTAAAATATGTTATCAGAAAAAAAAGTGGTGTTTTATACTTTATACTTTTTTATAGTTTATACTTTTTGTACTTCAAGCTTCCTTCAAGTTCTATATAGACCATTAGGGAATCCTCTTACTACACTTACCTAGATAGAGACTGAAGACTAAATTCTAATTTGGATTTCCTTAGATCCTACATTAGTATAGTGTAGGGAGAATAAAATGATCTGGTATATTGGGATTGGGAGTTTCTTTTTTTATGTACAAACTGGTGTTAGTCTTTAAAATACAGATATTACAGAGACAAAAATAATGTGTGTTATATTTCTAATGCCAATTAGTTAAATTTTGTCTTTGTCAGCTATCAAACAGACTTTCTTAGTAAAAGCATAAAACACACTAAAAATATAACTAGGAAGAGTATATGGAGGTATAATTTTCTTTAAATGAACTATGGGAATTTTCATGTTCTTTCATTTAACAGACGGTGAATACCCTTTGGGAAATGTAACTTTATAAATTTAAATGCCTTGCTGATTTGAGTAGGTTGACATGTCATGTTCTGCCTTTTATTTTGGGTATTTGGCACAGATTGCTTATGGTCCACCTAAATTTGGTGTCCATCTCTCCTCAGTAATATATCTGTAGCAGGGCAGATGGCTGCCAGCTTCCCTTGAAGTTAAGTGTAATTAAGTTTTTATTGATAGAATTGAGTAAAAGTGAAGTATATCAGTTTTAAGTCCGGAACTTTACACTTTGATCTTATATTTTTCCAAGCTCTTTTCCATGTCTTGTAACATTGGATTCACTGAACTGGGATAATTTGGAGAAAAACTCAACATCCTATAATATGATAGTGGGTCAAGAAAGATGAAATCTGCATTTCTGAGTGATGATATGAAACAGACACTCCAGTAGCCTGGCAGTTTCATGAAAGAGACATAAAAATCTATGTTAAGGGCACCTGTGTGGCTCAGTTGGTTAACCATCTGACTTGTGATTTTGGCTCAGGTCATGATCTCAGAGTTCTGAGATCCAGCCCTGGGTGGAGCTCTGTGACGGCTCTGCACTGGGCTGGATCCAGCTTAAGATTCTGTTTTCCTCCTCCCCTCCTTCCACCCCCCTCAACCTTTCTCATTCATTCTCTCTCCATCTCTTAAAAAAAAAAAAGATATATATATATATATACATATATATATATATTTTATTTAAATCACCATATTTTAAAATGTCTTTGTTAGAGCTACTTTAGCCTCTGCCCTGCATAATACAGATAATCACTGAATATCAAGTAAGAATACCATGAATAAAATGATAAATTTGCAGCATAAGGCTATGGAATTTTCATGTATTTTAAAGTTGTTTTTAATGTATCACAAAACAGTGGATATTGTTTCAATATAATTGTGTGTAACAACTTGTTAAACATCCATCTTTTTCAAGGGCTTATGATATGCAGGGTAGTTTTGAGAGATAAGAGTGGAAGCCAGGAATGAAGAAACTAACTTGTATCTTTGTTTTACTCTCTTGTCTCTCACACCAAGTGGTTTTCCTGCTTGTGCCACACCAGTTGTCTCTTCATCTGAAACCTAGCAATACCTTAATTATATCATGGATAAAATTATAATCTTAGAAAAAAAATTTTCATATCTACAATTCATTGCTAAAATTTTCTCTTACTTTCTCAAGAATCATTACCTTGTCACTCTGAACATTTCCAGAAGAGTACCAATTCATTTCTTTTTTTTTTTTTTTTTTTTTTTTTTTTTCTGTTTAGACTACTAACCCTTCAAGGTGCCTTCTCTACATTAGGCTCTAATAAAACTCCATGTATCTCCTTCCTCTATTCTTATTTTGTTTCCCTTTCTTAGTGAATCATGAAGGCCACTTATATTTCAGCATATAGACTTAAGTGTTCTTAAATTTTTAAAAGTTATCCAAACATCCTGCCTTTTTAACCTTTATTTCTAGGGCACAATTACTCCATATCAAGTGGTCCTTGCTTGCTAACTTCTCATATGAATTTCTCCATCACCATCTCATGATATATTTTTTTTTGAATTGTTATTAGATTGTAGAAATGCAAACATATTTCATATCCATAAAAAGTTTGTGAGTTTTTAAAGACAGTATTAAATAAATGATAGGACTCATTTTTCTGAGACTCTGAACTCTAAATCGATTCAATAAATCCTTCTATTTTATCCTAGGTGTAATTCAAATAGGCATTTTGAATATAAATAGACATTATAAAATCCAATGGAATTCTGAGTTAAATTGCTTTCTAGTACTGAGGATTGAGTGGTCCAACTGAATTTCTATTCTGCTTCCCTCTAACACCACCTTCCCTTCCAAAAATGTTCTTTATGGCTCATCATGCTCACTTACCCCAGACCCAACACACCAAGAAACTAATTGGAGTATCTCCACTTGTCCATACTAACAGCTGTTATTGAGCACCTTCTATATGTCAGGCACAGTTGTAGGCACCTACAAGACATTTGTTAATAAACAGACCATGTTAACTCTTAGAGTTAGATGTTGTCATCCATTTTAGCCTAATTGAAAAGATGGGATTTCTGTACAGTTCTCCCTCTGTAGTTTTCATTGGTGATGTTGTACAGTACACCATATCTTCTCTTTCATCATAAACTTCAGCTTGGCCTTGAATCACAGACCATCTGCTATCTTTCCTTAACTGAAGTTGCATTCTTTCTTCATCTTTCTTGTTACAAAGTTTCTAGAGTAATCTCCATTCCTACCTGATTCCCAAGTAATAGCCTACAGTTTGTATTTGATGCTGTATGAATAAACTTATCTCTAACTATTTATATGATTTGAAATTAACTTTTGAGTCCCTTTAGATGCTATTCTTGAATAACATGACTGCTCACCATAGGAATAATATTTTTTGTTACTTTTCTATATTTGTTCACATTGACAAACAACATCCTGCCTGATTCCAGTTCATCCACATTCCTGATAGACACATATTGCCAAGGTAACATAATTAGACTACCTTAACCCACTTCCACAAATAATTGTATTACATTTCCTTGCAGGATTTGCTAAGTAGATACCTGTAAAGATTGCTTTTTGATTCCTCCCACTCCCATATCAAAAATTTAATCCATGTTTAAAAGAAACTGGGTAACCTCTAGTACATCCATGGCACACATTGACCTCTTACACTTGGCATTTTTTTTTACCGTGAACTCCTGGAACATTAAGCCTGAAAACTTTTTCTGACTCATTGAAAAAAATCAGCCCTTTACTTTTCGTGTCCTATAATTCTGCTCAGCTTCCCAAACATATCTACCACTTCTCAAGGATTTGCATCACATTTACTGGTGACTGAAAATCTGAAGTAAAAGTGTAAATTACAGGGTAGAATTCTGACAAGTTTTCAATAACTGCCACACTCAAATTTCTAGTACCTGAGGTATTGGATATTATAAGACACAATGCATTTCTTAGGATCAATATAAGTAGCATTTCTAAACTATTTTCTAATATTTCACTAGGTGATAATTTGATATAAAAATAAATTTAATAAGTACAACATACCAAAATTGTAAACTGTTAGATTGTTATGTTAATTTATAGCAAGTACACACTAGATAACAAAATGATATCACTCAAAAAATACATAATAGGGACGCCTGCGTGGCTCAGTTGGTTAAGCAGCTGCCTTCGGCTCAGGTCATGATCCCAGCGTCCCGGGATCGAGTCCCACATCGGGTTCCTTGCTCAGCAGGGAGCCTGCTTCTCCCTCTGCCTCTGCCTGCCACTCTCTCTGCCTGTGCTCACTCTCTCTGTCAAATAAATAAATAAAATCTTAAATAAAAAAAAATACATAATAAACATCCCAATTCTCCACCGTTTGTTGCTAGAATTCAGGTTCGTTTTTAACCCACTCATTCTGGCTTGCCACACTTCTATATATAAAGGAGACTATATGGGGTGCCTGGGTGGCTCAGTGGGTTAAAGCCTCTGCCTTCGGCTCAGGTCATGATCCTGGGGTCCTGGGATCAAGCCCAGCATCGGGCTCTCTGCTCAGCAGGGAGCCTGCTTCCTCCTCTCTCTCTCTCTGCTTACTTGTGATCTCTGTCTGTCAAATAAATAAATAGTCTTTAAAAAAAGGGGGGGGCTATATATCTTATTGCCAAGACAGTGCAGTTGTTTCAGGTTGTGAATCTGGCTAAGAGGGTTTTTAACCCCAACACATGTACTGTGACATTGTTTTCTACCTAACATTTAGAGAATTCTAAAAAAAGCACTGAAGTTGGCAGTTATTCACAGTGTTGGCTACAGGAGACCAATTCTCTGCTGGATCAAAATGTTAAGTGAGTTCCAAGAGAGAATGTGAGAAGAAAGTAAAAGCAATCTCTCTTTCTTCTGAGCTCTAGGAATTCACATTTTCCAAGAGTGGCTGAAAACATTCTCTATCAGCTGATACCATCCAATGAGAGAAAACTGTTGGAAAAAGGGAGCTACAGAAAAGAAACGCAATTTTGGTAAAAAGAAAACTAAAGAACTAACTCAGTATTATTTTTATTAGCAAAATGTTTAGTCCTTAATATATTTCACCTAAATATTTGTCTTCTTATATTTATCTTTGCAATTAATCTGATACCATTCTGTAGATCATTAAAGTCCAGTATTTTCACATTTTAGGAATTAGTATGACTGTACTATTAGTATGTGAGGGTATAGAGAACATGCTAGACTGGATTTCTAGACAAGAATGTGGACAGAAATGGTAACTCCTTCATTCATCTACTAAAAAAAAGTCAAAGCTTTTTTTAAATGGTTGTCATATAATTCCATTTCTGCTAAAGATAGTTTCACATGGATATGTTTCCTAAAAATTCATGCTCTACTTATTTAATGTTGAAATAATTTGGAAAAACTCCTCCTGAAATTAACCTTTGATCAAATTATAACCCTCAAATGACAAAAATGTATAAAATTGGGGAAGATAAATTTAGTCTGAAATTACTGAAAGCCTTCATTAAGCCTTAATACATGCTGTCAGCTTTAAACTAAATAATAGATGAGATTTTAACATAATCAGAAGAAAACTGCTGCTACCTGCCTCTGTTACTGTCACAATGAAATTGACAAGATAATTCTGAAAATAAGGCCTTCTCCAAGTCACTTCATGGATCTGACAAGCACACGGTATTTAGAATTATATCTATTCATACAGAAAATAGATTTAGCTACAAGGATGTAAGATAGTTGAGTGGAAGATAAAATATATTCTCCCTTAGATAATACAGTGTTCCTTGCTTTAGCAAATAAACACACATGCTAGCAATTCTTTGCTTTCTGAGAAGACTCCATTTTATGTCTCTCCTGTAATAGTCTTTAAGTAATCCTGAAGTCAGAAACCTTCAGGAAATCAAAAAAAGATATAAGCCTGTATATGTTACACCGAGTTCCTGTGTTCATGTGATCTCTTAAGGTTTTCCTTATATTATTAACATATAGAGCTTTAACTATAACGGCCAATAAAAAAGGCAAAAAACAACAACAAACAAACAAACAGGTAATTTTCTCACTGTAGGGAAAGGGTACAAAATAACAAAGTAATATATGCTTAGAATCTACATGGATATGTGCTAAAACAAAATTCTTAACAAATTCTTACCTTTCTTTCCAGCTGTGTACAAAACAAAATATCCAATAACTCTTCTTTTTATCAAGGTGAGTATAACTCATAAAAACAAAATTAGTGACATGACTTTGAACTTCATATACAGAAAGCTGGAGTTAGTGGAATTATTATTAACTAAAAGTTGCTTAGTTATGTATAATATGTCATTTGACATTTTTGATCACTATTTCATTCAAAAATATTTACTTCCCAACTTTATTTCATTGGTCATTATTTCATTCATAAATATTCACTTCCCAACTTTACTTCGTATCTAGATGATGAATGCTAGTGGTAATTACTACCAATTATTATATCTGAAATCAGATATCTCTAGCTCTTTGAAACAATATTTAAGCAGAACATGTTCCATCTCTAATCTGACAGTGCCTGATTTGCTTGTTAATATTGTATTATATACCCAGAAAAATTTAGTATGTCTTAAAAGCCAATTGTGATTATTTATTGGTAACAGAGTACAGGTTAGTAAAAGAAACAGAGCATATTGTTATAATACATTTAATCAACCAGTGTTATCTATTTTAGGATTAAAATTTTTTCTGCATTGCAACAGTGAATGTAACTTTATATTTCCTTAAATCTAGAGCTTAAATTTCTGATATCTAGATATCACACTTTGTTTTTCAAATGACAAAGCTAATGGCATCTTTGTATAAACTGTGATGTTAAAACATAGTGAAAGATCATTGCCATTATCCTTCCATCTCCCTAAAATGGGACAGGAAAGAGACACAGCAGGGAGAAACTCATGAACTTACCTGAAAGTTAAATACAATAGACAGGTCACATTTTTGAATTGCCAACTTTGATGTGCCTTTACTTCTATATTACAAATCATGTCATATTCAGAAAGTTTAAACGTTGAGGGATCTATTGAGTGCTGTCCCTGATCTTCAAGAAACCTGAATTTCCAAAGAGACATACAGATGGATTTTTTTTTTTTCTTTTTGTCCTTTTCATTAAATGTCTCCAAGCAAAAAGTTCAAGATGGAGGGGGAAAAAAGAAAGTTTTAGGAGCTTGATCTGAAGTGGTCATTTTGTATCAGAAGAGCTATGAAAAAAATCAGTTTTAAAAAAAGGAACTATAATCACATTTCAAATCCATCTAAATGTTATACACATGTGGAAAGGTATAGATTTTTAGTATGTCATAGTCATTTATAAACACCTAAAAAGCTTTAGTAACTAGGTCTCATTACTCACGAACATTCTTTTCAGAGCTTCATATTCAGAATATGCTCATTATTAGGGGAAAGTAAAATCTTATGCTTCATTGCTTGTACTCCATTTTGGAAGAATTACGTATTGATCACCAAAGTAAAGAAAGGCAATGCATGATGTACCAAAATTAAAGTAAGATTTAAATTTGTGTCAAATAGTATACCTCAATAACATTAGGCCTATGGAAATAATATATTTAAAAGTCTGAGGTAAGAGTAGACACAAAATTTATTGCAATTTGTGAATCTCACTATTTCCCTTGGCAAGAATAGAAATGAAGAGTCTAGTAGCCAAGAAGTGTTAAAGAACAAAGGAGAGTTAAAAATGAGAAAAATAAAATTAAACTTTTGGTTTTTAAACCTATTTATGAGCTATCCTCTAAAATATCTTCTTGAATCATTTTAAAAACAAATCGTTTACATATATCAGGAAATAACATGTTTATACATTCAGGGGTCGGGGTGGGAGGAGATTGAAATGTAGAATATATTTTTCTAAATCTCACGCATAGGACATATTTATTAATATACATTTTGAAAATTTGTAAAGTATTAGAATCCTTTCCTATTAAAACAAAATGAAACGAAACCAAAACAAACTCAAAAACAAACAAAACCCCACACAGTCACCAAGACAGACAATGTGAATCCAAGAAAAGTAATGATCTCCACGTTTATCCTGGAGCTTCATCAGACTCTGAGTCGATAGAGAATTCTTGCAGAGGGTCACCAAAATGTTAGAAATGCATCCTTTGACAGAGATGGATTTGTTCAGACCAACCAAATGTGAGTCAGGTATAGTAATGATCACTCTCACCTTGCAACGAAAGCATATGAAAAGAGCCATTTTGAGAGAGTCTGACATTCACAAACTTAGAATAAGAGGAACACTTTTAGCATTGCACCATCCCCAGAACTTGCTTCAAATTCACAAGGCCCATGAAATGGGCGTAACTCTGGAGGTCTCAGCAATGTCACAGAGGATTGGAACAAAGAATCCTGATTTCTGTATCTGCTGCAATAAACCAGCATTTGAGAATGCATAATCATAGGAGCTCAACTTGTTATGTGCAACGTTCTAAGCTACCCAAATGCATTAAATAATTTAATTCTCCAAACAGCCTCATGATGGGGGTACGGTATTCTCCTTTCACAGATGAGGAAACCAAGTAGGACATGGCAAATAAGGACCGCATGTCAAAGCGGAAAATCTAGGCAAGGCTTCTAAACACAAAAACCCATTGAACTGCACCTTCCAGGTTAATACTGAGACCATTTTTCAGCAATGTGGTCATATTACTTTCACAATACACAGGATTTGCCGGCTATGATGCTGGTTAATTGAAATGTGCGATGAGCACCTGCAGAGGAGGTTTGCAATAGACACTGAAAGACACTAACCTTCAGTGTTAATGTTTTTGAAACCTTTATTTTTCTAAAATTATATGTAGTATTTTAGACTAGCACTAATACGAAATTATTTTTGATGTCAGAATTTACTGTTGGGATCTTTCTGAAGTAATTTTATCACAGAAAGTACTGATAAATAATGTTACCGTTTCATATCTTTTGAGTCCAGGTGTCGAAATGATTTATAAAAAAATTTCTGGGCTAATCTTTGCCCCAGAATAATATATTTTGCCGAAGTCAGCATAGAATAATGTCTAACACAAATTTTACAAAGGACCATCACCGAATAAATCAAGCAAGTGTTTAAAAGCTGTGTCAATCGAAGTCGATTTTTTAATAACATTTGCGGATAATTTAGGCTACTTTTTCAGGATGTCCCTCAAGAAATAGTTTAATGGAATTGTCGTGGTCTGGGTGTAGATTTAGAAATGTGGATTTGTCGGAGTGCTACAGGTGCTCTGGCCCTGGGGGGAGCAAGTCACTAGAGGTAAAATCACATGAGGCTAATTCATAAGCTCAAATGCCAATGTTCCAAATTATATTGGAGGGATATTGTGGGGCTTGACAACTGGGACAAGTCGTCTGCAAGGGCATACCCTCATGGGTAGCTGGGCTCTCTGAGGAAACTAAATTATAGATTAGATGTTTCTCCTGAGAGCACAGAATTAGAACAAAGGGAATTGACTGGTCTTAGGGGATCATTTTATCAGACAGTGGTAACCTGATTAATTGCCCTTCCGGCCTGTTCTGCTGATGTTTCTATCTGAATAACTAGGTCAAGGTACTGTGGAATCAGAGCACTTTCCTTCAAATCATTTCCACAGAAACAGTGGAAACTCCAACCCCTGGGTAGTAATTATCCTCCTCTACACTATAGTGTCCAGCTTTGCTATTTATTTACTAAATTAATTTTACCTAAGTCCAATAGTTCAGGACAAGATTTTGACATTGATTAGAAATAGAGGACAGGAAAACAGCCAATGGAAGCTTAATGCTTTTTTTTTTTCAAAGTAGAGAATTGACTGTATAAAATTTGTGATTTAGGAAAATCCATTGACACTTTTATACTTTTAATAGAATGGATTAGAGTAGGTCAGTATTGGAAAATGAAAGATTTTTGCAAATCCAGCCAGCTCAAAGACGTTAAGAACTTGAACATGGGTTGTTGTGGCAATTGGGGATGGAGGCAAGGAACGGGTACAAGCAAGATATGAGGAACAGAAAGATATAACTCTTTTCTTCTGAGTTCAACATGACTGAGTACTCAGAGCCATAGACTTACTGTACCTAACTTTTTTCTAAATGAACTATAGTATCAATAAAGAATTCAATAAAAATATTGATAAAAGCGCATGTTAGAAGAAGTGGGAAAGGAAATGCAAAGAGAATCGTTTCCCCTTGATATGATCTCTGCTTTACTTTGCTAAGCTTGCTGACTCGTGTGTGACATCTCATAGAGATTATCCGACAAAGTGTAATATTACAGGTTGTTGAGTTGCCTGGGGGGGGGAACAAGTCTTTTCAAGTGCTAACCTGTTGTGCCTCAAGAATGGACCTCTCAAGACAAAACAAGAGTAAATGCTTCTCTAATAAAACTTGAAAATGAATGGCCGCAGGGAGTATATGGGAATTCTCTGTACTTTCCGCTCAATTTTTCTGTGATCCTAAAACTTCTCAAAAAAGGAACGCTTATTAGTTAATACATAAAACAAAACAAATTGAAAGTGGAATCACAGGTGAAAAGAATTCAATCATACTCTCTTCCATTCCCAGATCATTCTTTTTCTCAATCACCGAAGACATAGCTCATCATATTCACTACAGCTAGGAAAAGTATGCTCCTTCTTCTCTAAGGGAGTGCTTTAGTTCTTTGTGTCTCCAGAAACTACCAGACAGCTTTGTGCTCCCTCCTTCCCAGCAATCTGAGCTCCTCTCCCTCTCCTACCAATTCTGTTTTGTGAGGACAGTTCCTTATGGGTAGTCATTTTTCCTTAACACAGCACAAATCATTAAAGAAAACAAAGTACACCAAAAACATTAAAGCACCTGCATAATAGATATTTTCCTTATCTATCTTTCAAGAGAATGGGGCTGGTTTTGGGCTAGTGATATATATGTGAAAATAAGAGCAAATCAAAATGCTATAGTTAAAATTAATTTAACCTCACCCAACATCCTCTGTACTGTTACTGAGATGCTTTTTACATGAAAAAGGTTATAATGATGAAATAAAATACAAAATCTCACAATGGAAATTTAAGGGCATCTACACAAAGCCATGGATCGGCGAGTGTGCCCTCATCTTTTCAAACCTTCTTCAAAAACTGAAGATTTTCCTACATTCAAAAACTTTAGTTACATTATAGAATGCAAGCTGCTTAAAAATAGCTTTTGGAGGTCTTTTAATTATAGATCAATAAGTGTGTCTGAGTGCAAAATCAATTATTAATTTATGTAAGCTGAAAAATTGGTATATTTTAAAAAGTTAAGTTTTATCTTCAGAGTGGTTCTTGCTTTTTGGTAACAAACTAAGGGGATAATGTAATCTTTCTGAACATTTAATGTTTCACTCTTCTAAAAATGACATCTACTTAGAGAGAACTCAAGTTAGTTGGAAAACCCTAGACTTTGAAAAATGTAAAGTTTAGTATGAAAATTAAGTGGAAAATACAAATGCTAATTTCTGAGGCAGTTATTCTACAAGCTGGTTTTCTATAGTTTAAAATGTTGACACATGATAAGAAGAATTGAAGTAGAAGAAATGAAAATATTTTCCACAGTATCCAATGTTTTCTCACATGAAGTCTTAAAATGACTTCTTTTGGTTAAGTGAATTTCTTTAAACTATGTTAATCTTTTTTTTTTTCCTCTGGCAGATATAAAATGGAAATAAAGAGATTAAACAATGCAATAACAAAGAACCATGTTTGGTGGACATGAAAACAAGCATCAAAGAAGGAAAAAAATACAAGCACATCTTAATTCACACTAGGCATAAATAGCATCAACAATCAAAAATGCATGCAGAGTTCAAACAGGCCTGCTTTTTAATCTTTCTTCAAAAGGCAAAGTAATGAATGACAATCAAATATGAATAAACTGAAAATGAATCAGCAATAAAACGTGATACACAATTAACCATTTGCAATGTTAACATTCTCCAAGAAAGAAAATCATAAATTAAAATGATGCTGTCTTATTCAAAGTAACTGTTTTAAATATAGTTTATTCCAGCATCTGGTCGGGGTCCCACTGATTTAATATAGATAGGAATCTGGGGTTTTTTGTTTTTGTTTGCTTGTTTTTAAGTGTTCTTCCTCAACACCATTTCTCAGTTGCTATTTCATACTGGGGGGGCATATCTCTCCCCTCTCCTTGCTGGCAGGGCCCACCTCCCTTGATAAGAGCTAAAATGCAATACACTCCAATTTCTAGTGCGCTTGCTGATAGAGCATGGTCATCATCCTATACCTGAGGAAAGCATGCTGAGTGCTTGGGGGGAAGTTTGCTCCCTGTCAAAAGGAAAGAGAGATGTAAGGGACAGATTTTGTTTCTTTATTGGTTTTGGGCAATGTCATGAGAGAACAAGATGCTTGACGGCTGCTGCAGCCATCTTGCTCCAGAGAGAAGAAGATACAGAGAATCTCAGAAAATAGGGGCCATGGAACCAGCCAGCAATACTATTGTTTAAGTGGATTTTACTTGGGTATTCTTGTACCAGAAAATGTCTGAATACCCTTTACTTTAAAGAAATTCCACCCTGCATCTGTTCTAAATTATTTGGTCTACAGGAACATTATACCTTATATAATCATGTCCAATTTTCTATCAGTTAAATGATACAATTTCCTTTAAATTGTTTGGAACAATTGCAAAGGGGGAAAAAAATGTTCCATTTGAATACTGACAATGATTCATCACAAAAGCAATACAAGATCGCAAAGCAGTATAATTCACCTTTCCAAGACTGCCTTCCTTTTGGTGCTACGTTTCTCTTTATTGTGGTTTTCAAATGTATTTTTGTTTCTTTGCTTTATTCTACAAATGATATTTCTGTTTTTTTTTTCCCAGGATTCCAATTATTAAAAAAAGAAAGAAAGAATGTTAGTGTTCTCTGGTTAAGAAGAAAAGGGTAGATTCATAGACCTTGCTCTCCACTTGGCCTCCAAACCTTTCTCTTTTCAATAGCTTCTACACTACCATAGGAAACACACTTTCAAAACCACTCCTCTGGTCCTAAAATGAAAGTCAAAAAGGAATGTGAGGAAAATACAATTTGATCTTTTACCTACATTCTGGTAAAAGATGGCAAGATGAATGTCATATATGACCTTTCCTAATTATCTACTTTCTGACTCAGGTAGTACATAGGTAATCACCAAGGGATCAATATATATCTGTTGAAGGAATGAGTAAAACTTTTAGATTACTGTGTTGCAAATAGAGCCCAGGCTTATTGTTGTTTTTGTACCAGGACTTTCCATTATGCAAAGATGTTCTTCCCATAGGCAGAGGACATATATAAAATAAAATAACAAATGCATATACTTGAAGCCCATTATATGTAAGGCATGGAGCTCAGGTTTTCCAGGGTACAATGAATATATAAGATCCAGTCTTTGCCAAAGAAGAACATTGGTTAGTAATAGAGACAGGATATATGTGGCCACAAGATACAGAGCAGAAAATAAATGTCACAAGAAAAGTATGAAGCATTTGGAAGTTCAAAAGAAGGTGTTCGGATCATGTGAAAAGCATTGCAAATGGAAAGACCATTGAGATTGACCCTGAAGAAAGGATTGAATTTCAGAAGGAGAAATGTGAAAAAAAGAGGTTTTGATAGAAAAGATGGTAAAGTGTTTCAGAGCAAAACGGTAGCCCACTTTTCCTTAACCATAGAAAACATAAAGAAAGCCAGGGAAAATAAACTGGAAAAAATACTTAGGCATTATATTTTGGGAATCTTTAAATGCCAGAAAGAATCTTATAACTGGACCTTCCCAAAGATATATGCCCAAAAGCAATTCGAATATCCAGTTTATATGAAGAATTTGAAACACTTATCAGTAAAATAAAAATAAGTTAAAAAGGCTTTTGGCTTCATTATAATCTATAACACAGTAATGCTCATTAATAAAATTAAACTCTAAGATTGCATTAGATTTCAGTTTATATTTATAACCGAGTTATCAACTATCCTATTTATCTAGGCCCTTAAAAATAAGATAATGGTTGATATTTTCGTGTATATTGTAAATTGTCTGTATAAAAACATAATCACCTGATGTTCATTTTTATATAGGCTAAGACCTAATGTTAAACTAGAGATGGTGGGATAAAGTGAGACACACTACTAATATTTTAATTATTTCTTTTCATATAAACATGGAAATGTTAAAATGTGAGACTAATAATAGATCTTTTGCTTTTAAGAATCTGATAAAAGATTTGAAGATGATTAAAAATAATGTAAAAAACAAGCCTGACTTTTACAGTGCATCTTAATTGGTATATGTCTAGAAATAATAATTGTTCAAAATTTAAATTAAAAAATTGGTCCAATTTGCCCCTACACTACAGCATCAGCTGTTTTTAAAGTGAAAACATCTATGTCATTAAACAGCCTGTTAACTTGAGTCCTGTTTATTATATGAACATTTTTTTTATTTATTTGCCAGGGAGAGAAATCACAAGTATGCAGAGAGGCAGGCGGGGGGGGGGGGGGGCGAAGCAGGCTTCCCGCTGAGTAGAGAGCCCAATATGGGGCTCAATCCCAGGACCCTGAGATCATAACCTGAGCCAAAAGCAGAGGCTTAAACCACTGAGCAACCCAGGCACCCCAAGTCCTGTTTATTATAAAAAGGAAGATCTAAAAACAATGTGATCCTGTGAGGAAAAACTCAGTGTTGGTTTGTTTTTCTTTTTAATTGAAAGATCTAGTGTTCTTGAATCCAAATTTTTATACTACTTTGTGTACATTAACTTTGTTCTTTGCATAAATTTGACTTTTAGAATTGACTATTTCTTGGGTTTCACAGACAGTGTAATAAAATTAATATTAGAAATCAAAGTAAAATTTATTTATATTTGAGTAATTGGTAAAATATCTTATCAATAAAGCTTCAAGAGAGATAACACTTTAAACTTTTAAAAGTATATTCTGTGTAAAAATAACAAAATAAAAAAACAAAAAAACAAAAAACCCCAAACTGTAAGCAACTTTTGTTGTTAACCATAGTAGAAACTTAAGTTATATTCATTATCATTAGGTTAATATATTTAAATTTTATATCAGTTTCATCCTTTATTTTATATACATATATGCATGCCCTGGAAAATTTCAAAATGGATTTGCTTTTTAAAAGGGAAACACGAGGGCGCCTGGGTGGGTCAGTTGGTTAAGCGACTGCCTTCAGCTCAGGTCATGATCCTGGAGTCCCGGGATCAAGTCCCACATCGGTCTCCCAGCTCCACGGGGAGTCTGCTTCTCCCTCTGACCTTCTCCTCGCTCATGTTCTCTCTCACTGTCTCTCTCTCAAATAAAAGGGAAACATGATGAAAAAATAGTATGTCCACCCATCTAAAGGTGGACATACTATTTACCAGGAGGCAATATTATAATGCCTTCTTAGCATTACCACTCCAAAATAATTTATTGTGTGAATATTCCGATAAGGAAAATGGACTAATATTTTGTGCAATGTCTTAAGTAGGTATACAGAAGATCCATGAATAGTTTTATGTCCATCTCTACTCACATATGAAACCTAATAGCCAAGTGTTACATAATACAGTCTATATTATTGTGTGGTCTAGAAACCTAACTTTATAGTGACTCAAGTAGGGATAGGTTCAGAGCTTAGACAATGTCTAGGAATGGCTGCCAAATAGACTATCAATCTCAAATATCAATTGTCTCAACCCGGCTTCAAGCTGTCTAGATAATGGATGGTTCAAAATGGTGTCTGCTGATACCAAACAATGCTGACTTTTTGTTATAAAAATACTTATAATCAGAAAGTCAGCCAACATCAGCAGAGATGTACTTGAGAGGCACTTACAGACTGATCCAAAATGCTCCCTTGAATCAGCCTCTGATCCCACTAAGAGTCAAAATTAGTTAGGTATGGACCCAGAGTTCTGCACCATCGAGCACAGAAAGGTCATTTGTCATTTTATTATTTTTGTCTGTGATGATCATTATTTTTCATTTCACATATTTTTAGATGATACTGGTCTCGCTTGGGTTAGTTTGGGTATTCTATCTATTCTATTTTTGCTATCATGAGGCAGAATATCCGTAGAGATTGCCCAGTATGTCTTTTAAACATGCACACACACACACACACACACACACACACACACACACACTATTTTATTCCTGTGTGAAATCCAGTCATGTAATTTTTTGAGGCTTACGGTCTTTGTATTTCTGCTGGCTGCTGTCCAGCACTTACAAGAGAACTCAATCATTAATAGAATTCCCCTTCTGCTGAGAAGACCCTTTGTGAAGCTTCCAGTTGCATCTACGGGATCTGTGATATTAATAAGAGTTACAACGGGTGTACTAAAAAAGAGCATCCATATGCCACAGACAGTAAGAATTGTGTTAAATTAATTTCTGTTGGAAGTCTTTCTTTGCATATCTTTACCCATGCTATCAAGTCCATCCAGGCCTTAGGCTTATGTTCTTTAAACTGAGACATTTTTCTACTTATCAACTTACAAGTTCTTTACTGCAAAAACTGTGACAGCACTTTCTTTGAAGACATCAGTAGGGTGGATGTAACAGAATATTGTTTGATCACAATATAAAACCTGTTTTTGTCACTTAATTACTCATGCTATGAAAGATGAAGTTAATAAATGTGACAAAATAATAATTAGTGCAATTAGCGACATGTACTGAGTTACTTAGCAATATTTCCCTAAATGCCCTTTACTTTTGAATTCAAAGGGAATTTTAAATCTTCTCCATTTTTATGTTTTGTTGTGGCTTTAATTTTTAAACTTTGTCTTTTTTCAGCTAAACTAACTTAATGAGGTAGATTAGCCTCAAAGAGAAACTACTTTTGGGGAAGCATATATTGGAATTTCATTAACTCATTTAGGCTATTATTTGACTACAGCTTTGCTGACCACAGCAGAATGTATATGCACAGTGAATGGTTTCCGTTCTTCATCTGGATCATGGAGTCTGCATTGACTTACACTGACTGGTGTAACCATCAAAAGTGATGGCAGCTTTCAGTCAATAAAGCATCTTATGGGGATGGAAATTATATCGAGCAATTGTTTTTCACTGCACATATCATAATTTGTGATTAGAAGCTTATATGCATTAGTATTTGCTTAATGACTAATATTCCTTGCTGAACTGCAAATTGGATAAATGCAAGGACAATGGTTATTGTATGCAATGCTTTACCATTTCAGCTTGGTTCCTAGAGGGTACTTGAGAAATATTTGTTGAATTAATGGGTATGTATTATTGGTGAGCTTTTTTATGTCTAAGTTAAATGCGGACATACGTTTTGTGGGCAGTGTTTTGACTGCCATTTGAATATAGTGGATAATTTGACTCTTGCGTTTTGATACCAATGGACATTTTGATTCTATATCTGGTTTCTCTATTAAACATTTAGTTTCTTTTAAAAATGCTCCTTTGCCTCTTCAAACCTAGGAGTAGTAATAGCTTCCTACTTTTGCTAGTCCATTGACCATTAATTAACTCCTTTATTTCTTCAGTTATACTCTCACTGTGTCATCTGTTTTCTTAGAGGGACTCTGAAAACTAAAAAAGCTAATTATTTCTCCTGTATTTTTACAAATTAAGACTGTATGCTTAGTTTTAATTTGGATGATTATTTCCATTTAGTTATTTTTTTCTTGGTTTCTTTTTTAAAAATGTTTGCTATCACTACATGTGACAATTTTTTTATCAAATGAAATATTCCAATCTTCCATTTAATTTTTATGATTGTTTTTCATGTGGCGAATTTTGTACATGTAGTGAACATTGCAGTGAGATGGATAAGAGACTAATAAACAAATTTTCAGAGCACTCAATCTACGCAAAAATAGAGCCTATATCCCTTTCATATATTCCACAGTTGTTCTATCACTTGAAATCAGTTGCTGCATTTTAAATCCAAGGATTCGTATACCTCCTATCCTCTCTTATAACTTTTAAGGTTGTAATTAAACAGCTTTTTTGGGGGTAAGTCAAGACAAAAAATTTAATATATTCTACATTATTTTGAATCACATATAATCATTTTTCATACTGTCTTATTATTTAAAACTGAGATGTTATATATTATTTTTCATAAAAATTTTGGGTTAAAATATGCTGGAGCTTATTATTTCAGATAAAAATTGAAGAAATTGACCATAAAATGATTAATATGGTAATGATAGAGAATGTTAACATGTACAGTAGGAAAAATACATGTTTATGACAACTATATAAAATACATGAATTGAAGATGATCCATTATCAAGTAGAATATAACTTGTAGAATCATGTTAATTTAAGAAGTGCTTTTAATACACTAAAGGGAAGTGGACACAAAAAGTAATGTTAATGTATGAAATTCATACTGAAGAAGAAGGGGAGTGAAATTGTTTTTTAAAGAAATACTCTCTTAATTTATTATATGTGACCTTTTAATATTTTATTTATTTATTTGAGAGAGAGAGAAAGAGAGAGAGAGAGAAAGCATGAGTGGGGGGAAGGATAGAGGGAGAAGCAGACTTCCCGGTAAGCATGGAGCCAGATGCAGGGCTCAATGCCAGGACACCTAGACCATGACCTAGGCCGAAATCAGATGCTTAACCAACTGAGCCACCCAGGCACCCTTTATTTTATGTAGTTATTTTATCACCTCCTATTAGTCAAGAGCACACAACAAAAAGTTAAAGAATTGTTTATTTCTTTAAACAAAAACCTACTTGTAAATACTAATAAAATTATTTTATAGTAAAGAAATAAAGGTTAACTGTGTGGGATTTTTTTTTTTAAATTTTTTATTTATTTGACAGTCAGAGATCACAAGTAGGTGGAAGGCAGGCAGAGAGAGGAGGAAGCAGGTTCCCTGCCGAGCAGAGAGCCTGATGCGGGGCTCGATCCCAGGACCTTGGGAACATGACCTGAGCTGAAGGCAGAGGCTTTAACCCACTGAGCCACCCAGGCTCCCCGGGATTTTTTTTTTTAATATTGACATTTTTGTAATCTGGGAAACACCAGGACATTTTCAAATTTAAAGATATCTCGACTCAGGTTTAGTTTCTTTTAATCAAAATTTAAGAATAGTTGTGTGTGTGTGTGTGTGTATGTGTGTTAGTAAGTCTGCATGTATGTGTATGTAGGTATAGAAGTGTGAGTCTTCCTTTTCATAAAATTATAGTAAGGGCCATGGTTTCATTGTCTTTAGGCAATTTTCTTGGTAAACATTTTATTATATTCCCCAAATGGTCGCTATTTAAAAAAAGGGAGAGAGAGATAGAACACTGTGCAGTAAATCACATCTCTGCAACAAGACAGCTTCAAAATTAGAACGGCCCCTACATTTCATGTGAGGATTATCTCTTGGAATGAACTAGGGGAAAATTTCTATGGAGTCTAAAAGAACGAATATTTTTAAAGAACTCTTTCAAAGAAGAAAGACTAATAGCTCCATACAACCTTTTGTCTCTGTTTTTGTTGTTTTGTTTCATTTGTTGTTTTTTAATTTCCATGAACAACAACAGTATGTGTTAAATGCATTGGAAAACATGCAGGAAATTAATAGGGAGCTTGAAACAGAACCAAACAAAGCAGAAGAACAAACAAAAAGAACCAAAAAGAACATGTGATCTTAAAGACAGAGTACATTGGAAAGTTTCCTTCAATGCAAATTGTTTCTTTTCTACTCTGTCTTTAATACCCGCTGTCGCTATTGTTGTAGAAGTGTTGTTTTTGGTTGTGTTTTTTGTTTTTAATATCATCTCAAAGAGTAGAAGACAAAAGGGCAAAGGCACTGGGCAGGATAGTGGAAGTGTTTAGTGTGGATTCTCTTTCTGTCACTCACCCAGCATATGAAACCATGAGCAGTGATTAAACTCCTCAAGTTTTGGATTTCTAATCTATAAAATGGGTTTAAAAAAAAGAAAAAAAAAAAACAGAAAACCTTTCCCCAACAATAGTGGTATTGTTCTAAGAATCAAATAAAATAATGTTCGAAGGGCTTTGTTTTCAAACTGCCACGTGCTGGTGAAGTAATGTATTATTTGAGCAATAGAACCACGTGAAAAAACAGTGCAGAATATAAATGATATTTCAAGTTGGAATGTGAGGAAGCATTGCTCTCTAATTTAAAGCCAAAGTCATATAGACTTGCCAGAGAGTGAACTAGTGAAGCATTTAGCTTAGAAATTGAGTTCTTTGGACTGCACATAAGTACTTTAAAACTCTTTTAAATAAATGCTTCCGTATCATCCATTTCACAGGATGGATCCCTGGTGAAATGACACTTCACATTAATAGCTAAATTATTGACCTCTGTTAATGTGTTCCTAAATACAAAATGGATTTAAAGATTTTTAGAATAACATTGTTGGATAGTAATTTAAATAAAATGTCATTTTAAAGACATCAGACTTGTGTACAGAATAGCAAACATTGAACTCATAACTCATTCATTTACTAACTAATATGTTACTGAGAGTGAACAATGTAAATGCTAGGCACTCAGAGTTTCAAAGAGGAATGAGACAATGAGTTTCTAGACTAGAAGGGAGTGTGAGATGTGTCTGTAGAGCAATGCTTCCTCACATTCCAACTTGAAATTTCATTTATATTTTGCAAGGGAGACAGTGAGGTGTAGGAGAGGTATACAATAAAATTTTGTGGGTTTTCAGGGACAACCTGTTACTTCCAGGTAGGATTAACAGAGAATGTCTTCTGAAGCACTTGTAAAATGCTATCTACGAATATTCATCAAAGAAATAGCTTTCTTTTCCTGAAATAAGTATGAGTAGGATCATAAATAACTTGAACATTACATAATTTCTTTTGTCCACTGGATTTTGTTAAATGGTGCCAATTTTGAAAAGTCCTTAAGATATAGAAGCGTTCACATTCTCTGCATGAGACTGAATGATATTTTAATTATCCCACTTAAATGTCTATTTGGGGTTGAGTACCTTGTGTTAAATGTAAATAAAATGTAAATGTAAATTAAAAGGCTGTGATCTATGTTTCTCAAGATACGTAAAAAAGAAAAGTATGTGTTTACCCTAGGCTTCATTGCAATTTTTTATTATTTACCTGTCTTTGTGCATCAAGATTTACAGACAGAGAAAATATGTTGATGTTGAAGAGTCTAGAGTTGATTAAAAAAAGGAAGAAGAAGGAAAGAAAAGAAACAAACAAAAAAATTAACCTAGACTTGCTGATTATATGTTATTCCATTGAACCTTCAAAACTATTCCAGTTAATTATGTTTAACCAAGAATTAAGAAGATTAGGAAACTTGCCCAAATAATACAGCTGGATTCAAATCTAGTTGTTTGAATTAAGTTCATACTCATTCAACTTTCTTTTATTTTTTTCAGGCACAAGTTTCAACTAATCATTTACTTTTACACATTATCTAAACAAAATGCTAGAACTATAAAACATATATATATAAAATATAACATGATTTTATTATATGAAGGTACTAGTAAATCTAGTCAGAAATTTTATTATTATACTTCTATGAAATTGCAAGCTTTTAGAGCACTGAAATAATAAATTTCATGGAAAAACACTTTCAAGTTTGGTCAAAATGAGTCATTCACTCTATTTTTGTGATTGCATTATTCTATTTATTATTTATTTAATCTGCATTTTCAGTATAAGTTCAAAATTAGTTGTTGGCCTAAACAAATCTAAATCTATTGTTTAATAAGATTTTCTGTAACTTGAGATTGTAACTTTTAATGTGTATTTGTGTGCATGTATATATATTTATATGTAAGATTATAATAAATAAAATCAAGTAAACTAATTTTTCTCTGGGTTCCAGCAAGTAGATTTGGTGACATCTTTATTTTCATTTACTTATGGAAACGTATCTGTGAGGTGGGCAAGTTAGGTTATGATTATATGACATTAAAAAAAAATTATTCCAGATGCTTTTACCAGTCCCCTACATGATGCAGCCCACATAGAAAAAGGTTAGCCTTTGGTTTATAAGTTTTTCTTCACTGATTTGATGCTTTGGTTTCATTGGAACAGAAAGGTTAATCCTTTAGATCTTCCCATAGGAAGCAGGCAAGCAGCTCATTTATTTTGATAGGAACAACTTTTCAGGGTTGTTCTGTTTACCTATTTTCTGACCTTATTCTGATATCCCAGATCCTTTACCTCCCATTCATAAGCAAGTATTCATTTGAAAATTAATCCACTGGAACCAATTTGCACTGAAAGCAAGGCAGCCTGGTACAGTAGAGAGATCTTTGGACTGGGACAAAAAAGTCTAGTGTCAGCTCCTCTCCCAATTAGCTGAGAAACTATGGGCATGTACTTTTATCAATTTTCCTTCTTTTTTCCATTATCTGTAAAATGAGACATCTGGATTAGTTAACTGGATCTAAAATTTCCTTAGCCTTATTTATTCCAAATATGATTTCTAAATATTTATTCTAAATAAAGAATATTTATTCTTATGAACATATGAGAAATTTAAGGACAGCCTGTTTTCTACATTTATATTAACATAAATATAATATTTAAATCAATATTTTATATAACTTCTAATAGGAAATAAAGAGCTGATTTTAGTAGTCCTTTATGTGCCAAGAAGGAATTATATTCAGAAAAAAATAAAATATATTCTACATTTAATGAAAGATTTTTAGCTGAAAAAGACTTTACAGTCAGGTTTGGGAGTCATGCTTTCAAATATTCTCCAACTTTATGACTAAAAACTATTTAACACTCAGGGGAACCTCATTCAAATTAATTTTTCCCAAATTTGTAGGAATATCAGTGATGCCTCTCCTGGCACTGATAATTCATACAAGTGCATTTGACATAACAAAAGGGACACTTTAAACCTCCATGAACTATTTCACTAGGATAATCTAGCCCTTCTATAAAGAAATCATTGAGGCCCTTATGAGCCAATAGTTATCTTTCAAGAAATACTTGTAATGCTTTAAGTAAAAGACCTTTATTTAAAAAATGACCTGTATGTAATAGCCCTAGTGAAAAACTAGAAAATAAAATGTTGAAGACTGGTTTATCTCTTTTTATACAAAAGTCCAAGAGAAGCAAAATACAATGGTAGAATAATGCGATTACTATTTTTAATTTTATTTAAATTCAATTAATTTACATGTAGTGTGCCAATAGTTTCAAAGGTAGAGCTTAGTGATCCATCAGTTGTGTATAATACCCAGTGCTCATTACACCACGTGTCTTCCTTAATGCCTGTCACCCAGTTACCCCATCACCCCACCCGCCTCCCATCCAGCAACACTCAGTTTGTTCCCTATAGTTAAGAGCCTCTTATGGTTTTTCTCCTTCTCTGATTTCATCTTATTTTATTTTTCCCTCCCTTCCCCTATGATCCTCTGTTATTCATGAGGTAGAGGGGACTTGAGCAATTAGTCCAGTCTTCTTGCTTTCTGAATGAGATAACTGAGGCCCATGCATAGTAAGTGACAATGTGACTGGTGACAAGGTAGAAAGCAATACGTGGTATTACATCTACACACACACATCTACACACACACAAATTCTGCACATACTGATTACTTAAAGGGAATATCAAAGTTATACACACAGTGACACACTGTCATGTACAACTGAATTTTTCAATTTTTATTTTTTAAAGATTTTATTTATTTATTTGACAGAGAGAGAAATCACAAGTAGGCAGAGAGGCAGGCAGAGAGAGAGGGGGAAGCAGGCTCCTTGTTGAGCAGAGAGCCCAATGTGGGACTTGATCCCAGGACCCTGAGATCATGACCTGAGCCGAAGGCAGCGGTTTAACCCACTGAGCCACCCAGGCACCCCTACAATTTTTAATATATGTTTAGAATCACAAAGACATCTACCCAAGTTAATAGCATACACTACAATTTAAATAGCTTCATAAAGAGTCAAAAGGACACAGATTATATGTGAAAATGGAGTTAGACACATTTGCTAAGATTATGTACAGTTAAAGCCAACTTTTGTTTTGTTTTCTTTTATATAATACCTAGCACATAGAAAGGCTCAGGATTTCAAGCAAATTTTGCTTTGCACTAACGGAAGGCAGATAAGAACCATTGCATTGTAAAGTACAATGGTCAATGTATAACTAATAATCACACTTTATCCTTGAGCAGAATTTCATAGATATGGTGGAAAGAGGATACATTTATCTCATATCTGTAAATGCAAACAAATATTTAAAAGCCTTGGGACCCCTGAATCAGAAATACTTTTGATTCAGCACAACAGCCTGTGATGTACTGCTGAATGTCATTTGCTTAGTCACAGCACTGGGGCATGAAGGCAATAAAAATTCCGTGAACATGTTTGCAAAATATAAATGCTTAAGCAATTCTTTGTAGCCACAACTTGTGGTGTAGATGGAATGCAATCTTGAATAAACAAGATGAATGAAGTGAAGGGTAACCACTGCTTTATCATTCTTCATGTAGACTACAGAATCTATTGCCTGTATGTCTAAGGGGCAAACCTTAACGATTCTGAACAATGAAACCATATTTTAAAACCACATTAAGAACAAATTAAATATTAATCTTAGCAGAGTGGATACATTGCATGGAATCTAAAATCAAATAATTTATCATGGAACTAACATTACAGTAAGGCTATCTCAAAATACAATATCCAAAATATAAATGCAACAGCTGATTATCTAAAATGTTTCCTTACATGTTATATTCTATTTGTCCACATATAATTTCCCCAAGAGTTACTAGGACAATGTAGATTTCTGTTTTATGGCACCTGTCCCCAGGATTTGACATTTTACCTTCTTATTTCCAAAATGTAAGATGCACCTGATCATAGAGCTTCTCCTATGGGGCCAATATGGCAATTTAAAAAACCAATTCATCCCATGGTGTAGTTTCGAGTTTTATTACTGTATGTGTTATAACTATGAAACTGACAAAACATATATTAAGCTTAAGTCATTTAAATATTTAGCTTCCAGAAGTGATGTATAAACATATTACTAAAGAGGCACTGAAAATATTTCATAAAATATTCTAATAATCTTTTTATCCTTACCTTCAAATGCTAATTCTTTTTCAAATAAGGAAAACTGAAAAGCAGAGCAAATGTTTAACTTTCTGTCAGAGTCAGTCATTAAATGATGGTACAGGATAGATTTGCTTAGATCGGAGGAACTCACCATTCAGAAAGGTCTTACTGACCATGGTCTTATTATGACATAAATAATACCATGAAAGAATTATTATAGGGTACTTTTATGTCTCTTTATGGACCTTGTTGAATACATAACTCATCTGTAAAGCTTAATTAAATTAATGCCCTAGACTTTGATTACACATTTATTTTGTAATCATTGAGTAACAAAGTTCATCATCCCATTCATTCACTAATTTGCTCATTTTTGAATGTTCTATGTGATTAAACACGCTGATAAACACAATAGAGGCACAAATGGAAAAAAAAAAACCAGATATCTGTCCTCAATTAACTTATAGTCTACTAGAGAAAATAAAAAGTACCAAATAGCCATACCCCAGAGGTAAAAATAAAGTGTGATGATGATCTACAATGCACAGATCTCAACTACAATCATTAAAATCAGAGAAACGTTTGTGGAACTTTAGCATCTGGTCGGCACTTGTAGTGATGAATGTATTTGCAATACAATCTCATGTATTATAAGACCTTTGTAATATATTTATATAACTATAGTTTTATATGATTTTTAAAAAAGTGATCTCTTTCATCTAGTAAGCTTTTAAAAGTACTCAATTCATGGTTATCTTTTCCAAGAATACAACCTGTTCTCTCACTGAATTGTGGTCATACTTCAATCACATCCCTTGTCGAAGTGCAGTGTAATCATTTTTCATTTCAGTCCCTCCCACTCTGAATTACCTGAGATAGGAATTATTTTATGTTGCCTTCTTATTTCCAAAATGTAGGATGCACCTGATCTAAGTATTCAATAAATGCCTGTTGATGGAACAAGTAAATAGATAAATAATCTGAGTTCCTCAATGCAAGAAAAATACTTCTTATTGTATCTTAATAAATATTAATTGAATCTAATTCTCTTTGAGATTTACGAATACGTATGCTATGTCATTATATTTTACACAAGTTTTGTCTACTTAAATCTCATTACAGGCAACATATTAATATCTCATTTCACAGGGTATGATTTTAAAACTTTGCTTTTGTATCTATGGCATAAATTCTAAAATTTCACAGTAGAATTTTTCTATAGATTTAAATACAAATTCACAAGTGTGTACTGCATATAGCATTTTATTACCAAATTAAACAATATTTGAAGTAAACTTAACGAGAAACAACCATAGGTTAATGAAAAATTACAAGTGCTAGATGCAGGCAGATCTAAATTTGCATTTTAACTTTGTAGCATTCCAGTTCAGTTTCCTTAGGCAAGTTATTGAAATTCCCCATTTCATTCAACTCATCAAAATGACGATACCAAAAACTACTTTTTTTTTCCCCAGGGTTGTAACAGGGACTAGACAAAAAGTATGCGTATTCATTTAATACGATTAATATACTATCATTATTATAATGATAGTGGTGACATTGATGATAGAGATAGTAAAACTGATAGTAAACATTTAGCATTATTATGCTCCAGGCATTTTTCTAAATACTTACATCTACTAATTCAGATTCAACAGAAATATGACAAGAATGTCTCCCTTTCCAGACTAAAACTCCCTACTGGACAGAGACAGTGCCTATATATTCTTCTCTAATGTTTTATATTAAGTAATCAATTTAACAAATATAATTGTACAAGGAAATGTTCTAGTTGTGGTCCTCCAGCAGGATTTGGCCTGCCAAAAAGCCCAACACTCACTGGGCTTATTTTACAAAATTCGGAGACAGAGAATGAATATACAAAACAAAAAAAATGCAAATTATACAGTATGTTTCATAACATATCATCAATGAAAAATTGAGCAGGAAAGAAAGATATGAATTGTAGGAATGTAGATTGGGGACTGCAATGTTAAGTATTCTGTAACTTTTATTTATAAGTTATCATTTAAAAGAGTTGAGGAAGTAATCTATGGGGATATGTCAGAGAACTGCATTCTAGAGAGGACGGTGAGTGTGAAAACCTCGAGACAGGAATGTCTGTGTGTATAAAGACACATACATGATTGTGTGCATGTGTGTTATGGTGTGATGTGGTGTGGCGTGGCGAACGTGTGTGTGTGTGTGTGTGTGTTTAAGGAAAAGGCAGGACGCCAATGTAGCTGGATGGAGGACACCAAGTTCAAAGAGAAGCAGGGGATGAGTTTGGTTACATACTAGATCCAAAATGTCTCTGCATGTGTATTTTTTCAGTTAACTTATGGTCCTTAGCTTTTCTCTGTGTACAATCTGGCCTCCTCTCTCTTTTTCTCACTTCTTCATCTATTATTCCTCTCAAACAATCCTATCAAATCTACAATCAATTCTACACTGTTTAAAGTTTTATACCAGCTCCTTGTAGGTCTTCATATATTTATCTCACTCCCGCTGTCAGGAGCTCCTGCTTTATTCCAGTTAATCTGCTTGATTTCATTCACGTGTAATTTTCTTGTTGCCACCATTGTGTCTCTCTGTATTGAAGACAGTTGCCTTGTAAAAATAGTTTTATATGTATGTGTTGTTTGTTTCTGGTGCTTAGGCAGTATTGCCATATTTGAAGGATTTTTGCACCAAGATTATAAATCCAGAATTTTAATAAAGAGAGAATAAAAATTGACTTTGTATTTATCTTTGTGAGCAGTGTTAGCCAAGATAAGGATGAGAAAAATGACATTTGGCAGGTTATAATCTTATATAGGTCTGCCTAACATATAAATCAACCAAAGAATGTGAAACATTTATGGATATTAATATTATTGAATATCAGCAACAATCTGGAAATAAGTGAAATTATACATAATATGTTTATCTGTGTTAATAATATTGAAAATAATATTAATTATAATCGTGTATACAATTTTGAGCTGTTACATGAAAAATGTATCGATCCATGAATCTTAATGATCATGTTAAGTGGCATTATTAATTAGGATTATTTATAATGTTATTAATTTTGTTAGCAATATAATATTAAAATTGTTACTGTTTAATTACTATGAAAATTATCAGAGTTATTTTAAAGATAGGGAGATTAAAATCGAAGGAAGAAAACACCAAAAGAAAGCAAAATATATGAAGTGTCTGACTACATGTTAAAATTATGGTTTTGTGTTTATGTACATTAAAAGAGAATATCTAATGTTTAAAAAATATTGACTATCAGGAAGCAAATTAATAAGAAGTGATTAAAATTGTTATACAATGTCATTGCATAAAGTCATACAGCTTCCCTTCCCCTCCCTATGGGAATCAAAGTGCCTGTGCTATCATCATGGATATTAGGAAATAAATTTCAGAAATCGTAAGACCATCACTAAAGGTGACCACACTGAAATCCAAAGTTGCATAATTTTTCAGTGGTTCAGCAAGACTAGGACTTGCTATGTATGCTATGTAACTTAGCAATGTATGAAGCCGGCCTTTCATACAGGTTTTTAGAGTCAGTATGTGTTTGTAAACTATGTGAATACAATTTTAAGATTTAGAACAGTCTCTAAGAAGGCCCAGATCAACTTACTAATTTTACAGGCAGAAGCTTAAAACCTGGAGAAACTAAAGATCAAATGTTCTGGAGGAAAATAGGAGGCTAAAGAATGAAGTGAGGCATCTTTCATCTCTGGGTTTTTACAACCTTGAGTAGCAAACATCTTTCCTAATTATAACCAGAATGGAATGGCACCTTCTTTAGATGCAGCCTATCAATTGATATAATACCATAAAACTCTGGGGCACCTGGGTGGCTCAGTGGGTTAAAGCCTCTGCCTTCAGCTCAGGTCATGATCCCAGGGTTTCGGGATCGAGCCCCACATCGGGCTCTCTGCTCAGCGGGGAGCCTGCTTCCCCCTCTCTCTCTGCCTGCCTCTCTGTCTGCTTGTGATCTCTGTCAAATAAATAAAATCTTAAAAAAAAAAAAAAAACTCAGACCCAAGTTATGCATCTCTGCCATCTTTTCTACTTTTGCCACTGATGAATTTAGGAGAGTGCTCCTGAAAATTCACAGAAATACATTAACTCTAAGGTACTCTGTCTCATAATTGCAATGTACTAGCCATACCATTTAATTTTAAAATATATTGCATGTAAGCAATTCTCCTAATGGAATTACATTAGGTTAAATTTCTCCAAAAGTAATGTAATAAAATTAAATAATTACTTTGATTTATAAGAATGTTTTACATTAAAAAAAAACCACCATACTTTTACATTATATAGTAAAAAGATGACTTTGAGTCTAACCTTAAATATTTTAACCTACTTTATGCTCCTGATAACTGAATATTTTGGTTAAAAAGTTCCTAGAATGCAAATTCTATCACTATGTTGCCTTTTCAATACATATTCTTTATTTGTCTTAGTAGATTGTCCATGAAAATTTCAGGGACAGTCAAGTGGCCCAAAATGTATGGCATATTGGAGGATAAACTTGTTGATTGAACCAACTGACTATACTTATATTGGCTGGAGATAGTAAAGTTTTAAATATGCTGATTTTCTGCTAAATCACTGAATAGTTTCAAAATTTGAAACAAAAAACAGAAGAATTTGTTTACAACTTGTACAGAAAGTGATAGATTAATTTACATTCAACCAGAATTTCACATAACTAAAATCAACTCATTAGTAAGTCATGTGTGAACTTTTCTCCTACCCTTCCCAAAATATAGTTCTCAAAACTCATTTCAAATTCCTTCTACATATTTATTATCTATTGAACTTTGTCTTTGTGAACAGCAGGTGTTAAAATGCAACCATACTAATTGAGAATTAAAATGACATATCTATCAATCTGTTCTTTATGACTATTTTTGTATGCACGGCCCATATAAGAATTAAAATAAAAATTTCTCGGAATACGGTATGTAACACTTAACTATTATTCTTTGTCTTGGAAGTAGAACAGGATTGGAATCTAAAACTGCTTATAAAAGAGAATCATTAAACATAATTTTAACTAGGTTGATTGCCAAAGTGTGTACCCAATACTTGTCTTATATTTATAGTAAAGTGTTAAATGTGGTTTCTTTAAAACACCAGGAGTTGGAAACCAAACAGTCCTGATGTGCAGAAAATCATTTGTATTCAAAGGTGCTCACTGTGGTATTATACAATCTATAAAAATGAAACTGAAAACCAACTGAATGTTCCAAAATAAGAAGATAATTAATTTTTGTTAAAACTCACAGTATAAAGTAAATCTTGGTAATCAAAATTATATTTTTGATCAAATTTTCATCATTAGAAATATGCTCAAAGACTAGTACTATGCAAAAAAAAAGCAAAAGAATTCAAAGTCATATATTTGCCTTGATTCCAATTATATCATCATCATTATTATTGTTGTTATTATTATCTACTATTGAGAAAGTACTGAAAGAAAAACATGCCAAGACATACTGAAACATTAACATATAGTTTTGAGTACAATGATTCTAGGGTATGAATGACAACTTATAATATTTTGCACAATGAGGTAATTAGTAAGTTTTCTTTTTTTGGTATATTTTTCTTAATGACAATGTTCTCTCTTTATATTCAAATAATAATAAAAAACTTTATTATCACATGAAAAGCTAATAAATGAGTGATTTATACAAATAAATGTGATTTATACAAATATACTAAGAGTTAAGAAATTTCATTATAGGCTGTTTCTAGTGCAGTTTCATAAGAGAAGTGACTAGAAGGATCTGATGTACAAAAAATGTGACTGTTCTGATATATAAAGGTGTGAATATTATTTAGGTAATAGGGATGTACACTTCCAATAAAAAGAATATTTATTCAAGTAAAAACATGGTGGATATCTAGAACGTCTACCTTTATTTTCAAATTCCTTCACATTTAACTTATTTTACTATCAACACTTTTGAAACAACTATTTTTTTTTTTTTAAGATTTTATTTATTTATTTGTCAGAGAGAGAGAGAGAGCGAACGAGCACAGGCAGACAGAGTGACAGGCAGAGGCAGAGGGAGAAGCAGGCTCCCTGCCGAGCAAGGAGCCCGATGTGGGACTCGATCCCAGGATGCTGGGATCATGACCTGAGCCGAAGGCAGCTGCTTAACCAACTGAGCCACCCAGGCGTCCCTGAAACAACTATTTTTGAGAGAAATAATGTACTTTCTAAAGTGAGATTTAGTTGAGTAATGATTCACTGCATTAGTAAATGTGTAATCACCTGGTAAATACCCACGTGCCAAAATGTACTTACTCTTTGGAACACTGGTAGAATGCTGATACCTGATACATGTATGACCTGTATATTTTATTGGAAACATGCTCAAAGGAAAAAAAAAAGTTATCTTACTCTTCTAAAACCTATTGGAAGCTAAATTTAAAGAATATGTATCAAGTAGTTGAAAGTCTCTCAACTCCTCCAGGAAAGAAAAGAAAAATCAAAATCCTCATTGGGGGCACCTGGGTGATTCAGTCAGGTGAGTTTCTGATTCTTGGTTTCCAATAGGGTCATGATCTTAGGATCCTGAGACAGAGACCTGCGTTGGGTGGGGTCCAAAGTAGGAAGGGTGTGGGGAGTCCACTTGAAATCCTCTCTCTCCCTCTACCCCTACCCTGGCTCCCTCTCCTATGCTCTCTCTCTCTCAAAAAGATAAACAAACAAACAAACAAATAAAATGTTAAAGAAAGGAAGAAAACAAAATCCTTAATCCATGCTGCAACAAATCACATGACTTATTTAGTTTACTAAATAAATTCTCTGATTTGATTCTTGTCTTTTGGATTTTTTTCCCCAACTAATTACTGTTTTCCATAGTTATTCCCACCTCATCAGGGTTCAGAATGTGAACTAAACTGGCAAAATAAAGCGTGGTGCTTACTTAATATCAGGCCCAGCCTGATCAAGTCATGGAACTACCAAACCTCTCTCTCCATATGTATCTAATTCAATCACACATTATTTTCTCATTAACTTAAATTAAAGTGAGCTGCCTCATCCCACTTCATTTTATTACTGGATTGAAAGAACACAGCCCACAAAATGTCAAATGTTCAATGGCTTAAAATATAAGAGCCCTGAATATCCCTCTTACGATTTAGTGGCATCGGTTGTGTACCAAACACAGTGCAAAGTAATTTACACAATTACCCTCTGAGGAGAGTAGGACAAGCACTATTACGACTGATAAGGATACAGGAAAAAGTTCAAACTTGTCCAAGGTCACCATGCTACAAAGTGAAGGAGCTGTTCCTGAAAGCTGAGTGTGCCTGGTTTTGAAGTCCAGCATTTTCAGCTCTTGGCTATGGCAAACGATATAAAATTACAGGCAAGGGTGGCACATGGATAAGAATATTGAAGAAGCGGTATGAATAGCATGGACTATGGTAAGAATTAGGCTGAGTTTTCAACTATTACTTGAATAAATCCTTGAGAACAGGGCCTGGAAAATAAAATGATAAAATCTAGACTTGGGCATAATCCCTAAATGCAAATTATTGACTAGTTAGAAACAATCATTATATTTTGGCATATTATGTTATCTCCACTCTACAATATCTCTATTGTGGATAGAATACTATAAACAGACAATGAGACAGACTCAGCAAGACAGAAAGATCCTATTTAGCTTGTAAACGGGTCATGTTAACAGGAGCAGGTAATTTCAGTGTTGCGGAATCAGAGCTCAGCAATTTTATTTTTGTTTTTAGATAGTACTAAATTAAGGAGAGTGCTTAGAATCTCAGGGGATAATATCAACATTAGACTTCAAAATGGCCTTTAATTTGAGGCTTTATCAGAATTTTATAGCATAAAGTTTTATTAAAATAAGCAGACAAGGGGCATCAGGTGTCTCAGTGGGTTAAGCTTCTGCCTTCCGCTCAGGTCAAGATCTCAGGGTCCTGGTATCAAACCCCGCATAGGGCTCTCTGCTCAGCAGGGAGTCTGCTTCCCCCGCTCCCCCCTGCCTGCTGCTCTGCCTACTTGTGATCTCCCTTTCTGTCAAATAGATAAAATCTCTCTTAAAAAAAAAAAATAAGCAGACAAAACAAGAGATAGGGTACAAAACCAAAGCAGAGTGACAATATATAATTTGGGCAGTCAATAATCTTCATTGAGATGTAGAATTCAAAGTACAGGTAACAATTATAAATAAAGCAATAATTTTTTCCATAGTTATTTTCTAAATGTGTATAACAGTTTGTAAAACATTATGGGCCCTTATTTATTGAATGGATGAATGAAGGAATGAATGATTGTATGAATACATTGAAATTTTGAGAAAGAATCTCAAAGTTTGATATGATATTTTAATATAGTATGTTGGTTTTTAGAGCTATGTACTTAGTTTGCAGGTCTCAAGCTAAAAGAAAATGAAAATTAGGATATTGAGCCAGTTTAAGGCAAGTAGCAGAAATAATAAAACATAAAAAGTGAAATTTAGGAACAAATTGAATTACACTCTGATTTTAGCTGACAAAAGAACAGCGGTTAGTGAAAAGTCTTTAAGAATATAAACAGTAATAAAATAATAATTACTGAAGGTTATTTCTTTCTACTGAAAGAATAGGAAGAATTCTGTTTAAATTGAATAAGATATTAGGAAAACTTCATAACTGATTCTGCTAAAGTTTAGCAAATTTAGCAAAATTAATAAGTAAATTGATATACACTATCTTTGTTTGTTGTTGTTTTTTTTTAAAGCAAACATTTACTGACTTCCTGCGGATGTCAGAAACTGTAATAGGCACTGGAAATACAAAGAAAACTTAGAGACATAACCTGGCCCCAGGGTTCCAAAAGAATGATTTTGATCCCAGCCGGTAAATGAATTAGGTACTCTTCAAATTGCAATCTTTGAGTGCTGTGATGTATGTGTGCTGGTATGATTCAAAGGATCATTTCCTGTAGACATTCTCTTTTGATTCATTCAAAATAATGCAATTCACAGAGAAATAGTTAAACTTGTACACTAAAGCACCATTCAAAGAAAAAAACTGATTGTTAGTCTAGCCATATTTCTATACAACCTATAATTGGAAAAAACAATTCTATTCTCTGGGTCTATGGGGCAATATGCAAATCAGAATTCATCTGCACAATGGAGTTTTGTGATTTCTCTCAGCATAACCTATCTTTATTTGCTAGCTCTTTACATGACAGAGGGTTCAATAACCCCCACTTCTCCACCGCTCTGGCAAAGGAGCAAGAGATTGCTTTCCAGGCTGGTAGTCACAAGTAAGCAATTTCAGGAATCCTCTAATGAGGCAATCCATAATGGTTTTCCTAACTGAGTTCGTTCACCAACCACAGGGAAAAAAAAATATAATTCTAGCAGCCTGTTTGAAGGAGGAACACACACACACTCATTCCTTGTACTAAAAATGAGAAAACACGTACATAAATGAAATGATCACTATATAGGGTAGTCCTGGACAACAATTTTTTTTTTAAAGATTTTATTTATTTATTTGACAGACAGAGATTACACAAGTAGGCAGAGAGTCAGGCAGAGAGGGGAGGGGAGAAGCAGGCTCCCTGCTAAGCAGAGAGCCCGATGCGGGACTCGATCCCAGGACCCTGGGATTATGACCTGAGCCGAAGGCAGCGGCTTAACCCACTGAGCCAGCCACCCAGGCGCCCCCTGGACAACAATTTATGCAAGTCATTTGACATATTTTCTAGGCCTTGGCTAAATATGGACTTTAGAGAGTAGCTAGGTGTTTTAAACTATATTCCATATTTAATATTTTATAGCTTAAAAATTCTCCTTTGTGGAAAACAAAGCAAGGACTCAGGAAGAAATATGCATGCCTTTATCTTATTTTATTTTTGTATGCCTTTATTTTAAGTTGAGATCTTAATGTATATATGCTCCCTCTTTCTCTCTCTTTATATATATAATATAATGTATAATGCATATAATATAGATACACATGTTCAAATATGTATATCTCAACAGAATGAAATGCATCAATTTAATTATTTATTAGAGGTGCTTAGGATTTCTTTGTTCTGCTCTTATCTCTCAAATTAATAATGAATGCTATAATTGAAGCATAGTGAATTTTTTTTCAGAAGAAGTATCAAAAAAAGGGTTAAGTAGTATGAGATGACTATGACCTTAAACATACAGATGGAAATATTAGAGTAATATTAGAGATTTCAGTGCTTAGTTGGTACTAATCTATTATAGATTATATATGTTATATATCTAGATCTATTTATAGATCTATTATAGACCTATTTATAAAGCTTATTATTTGCTGTGAAGAATGATTTTTTTTTAAATAATAAAATGTTATAGCCCTTTTAAAGGCACCTGAACAAGTATGTGTAGAATCATGGTCTGGAATTTAGATATATATATATATATTTTTTTGATCACACTCTTTTGGGGATGTTTCATGTATACTAAGTTCTGGTACTACTACTCTAAATTGTTCATCTTTTCCTCCAGTGCATGAAATAAAAACTCTAATTCCAATTATTACTAATGTAAATTATCATAGACTTTCAGAATTGAAAATAACTACAGAATTCAGCCATTTATAACTCCCCCACAATTTGGGGTGGGGAGACTTGCTCCAAATTTCCATTTTACAAACTTGAAACCAGTAATTTTTGCAGAAATTCTTGGCTCTTCTCCAAAATGCAAGCCTCTCAGGCAACAATTTTTAGGTCACCCCTCTCCTATGCCACTATACTCTGGCTTCTGCTAACTCTACACTGTAATTCTACTACAGCTCATTGAACACACTGGCATCTCACTCCCATGGCTGTACCTAGGATGTGTTACAAGTCATAATAAATCTGATACTTCCAATGGTATCTTTGATGTCAATTACCAGGGTATGGATGAAGAAAACCATGCAATTAAGTATATGTCAGTGATTTTCTTTTCTTCTCCCCCTTCCTTTCCCCAAGCCAATGATTTTCAAACTCGGGTGGTCCCTCAGTTAGCTCAAAAGTATTTTTATTTATTTATTCCCCACTCAATATTCCCTCCAAAATTCTGGTGCCAATCCTAAAGTTGTTGCCTACACCCCATCCAAATTCTCAGCAAACTTAACTCATTGTACTTAAAGAATTACCATCAATAACCATTTTTCTTTCTGTTCAGTTGGTTTAGGTTCTGAAATAAACCTTCCATTTCCTCACAGTCTTTTTCACATCAACCACTTCATCATATATTTGCAGCTTTACTATGTCTTTAACACTTTTATTGACTCCTTCTTCTCAGCATATGCATTCATGTGAATGATGTATAGGGTTAGCTAGACAGGAGTGTGTTTGAGTGTGTGTGTGTGTGTGTGTGTGTGTGTGTGTGTGTGTGAGAGGGTGGGTGAGAGAAGGAAAGGAAGAGAGGGAGAAAGAAAGAGAGAGAGATTTGGAAGGAAGGTATAGAGAGTATCAAAGTATGAAAACAAGCATTACTAATTGAGTCACACTGACTTGGCCTGAATCTTGTGATATGAAAGTTCTTTGCAAAGATCTCCCTGAAAACACTAAAGATAGGCACTATTATCCCAGTTGTACAGAACAGGAATCTGAGATTCAGGTTCTACAACTTGTTCAATGAAGTAATAATAGCCAATATTAATGTAGCTCTTACTACTTATTAGGCACAGTTCAAACCACTTTAAATTATTCAGTAGTGTAATCTTCTCAATAAGCTTATTAAGTAAATAGTTCTATAATCCCCACTTTATAGTTAAGGAAACATCACTGAATCCTAGCTAGTATCTTCTTTTCCCTTCATAGACCAAATTCTTTTCTTTTTATCTTAAAAAATAAGTTTATTTTTTTCCATTTTATTTTATTTTATTTCTTTTCAGTGCTCCAGCATTCATTGTTAATGCACCGCACCCAGTGCTCCATGTAATACGTGTCCTCAATAATACCCACCAGCAGGCTTATCCATCTCCCCATTTCTCTCCCCTCCAAAACCCTCAGTTTGTTTCTCAAAGTCCTCAGTCTCTCATGCTTTGTCTCCCCCTCTGATGTCCTCCATCCCATTTCTCCTCTCCATCTCCCAATGTCCTCTGTGTTATTCCTTATGCTCCACAAGTAAGTGAAACCATATGTACTTGACTCTCTTTGCATAAACCAAATTCTTGAAAGCATTGTCTAGCTTCAAGATCTCCTTCCCCTCATTTTCCATGTACTCTTACCAGCTGGACTTTTTGAATTCATGTCCCACAAGGTGCAATAACAAGACATCCTTGTTTCTATTGTTTCTCTATCTCCTAGCCTCATGTGTGCCCTCATCCATCCATTATATCTCTCTCCATCTACTCATTCACAATTCTCAGTTAGATTATAATAATAGTCTCCTACCAATTTTTTTATTGTCTACTGAGTGTCTCTTATAAAATAAAAACATGATCATAATTGTTCTGTCTTTGTTTTGTCTACTACTGGAGTACACTGGCCTCAAGATAAAATCCCCTAGGCAGGACATAGAAGGACATGTACTTCAGCCTTCTTGAACTTGTCCTCACCTTCAATTTCACGCCTTTGCCCATGCTTGTCCCGAATATTTGAACATTCTCTCTGTTTTCCTTCCATCACACACACACAATACACAATACACAACACACACACACACACACACACACACACACACACCTCACACACACACCTCACACACACCTCCACACACTTTCATTTCTGCCTAGTTAACCCTATACATCATTTATATCACATTATCCATTATATGGTCATTCTGATTTTCCCCATCTAACCTCCCTTGCAAAGCAACCTATTAATAACATTCTAGATCAGAGCTCAGCAAACATTTTCTGTAGGAGGGCCAGATTTCAAGCTTTGTGGATCTAGAGACAAAACTGAGCAACTGTTTTTCCAGAAAAGCGATAACCATTGTGCATTTTAAATTTTGCATTTAAAAAAGGTAAAAACAAGACAAAACATTTTTACTTTTGAAGACATATAAAAATAAGTAGAGAGTCAGATTTGACCCATAGGGAATAACCTGCCAATATTTATCCTAGAACATAATTATTTTTATAATTTATCTATCTCTCCCATTTCACAAAACGGAGTGTAGAGACTGTCTTTTATATCTTTGTATTTTTAGTGATTATCTCAGTGTTTGCTATACATTGGTCATTTAGATGTTAATTAATATAAAACAAGTAATATGTGATACTTAATCCTGAGTCCATGCCATAAATGCAGTCAACCATTTCGTTTTAAAATGGAGGAACTTGGGGCACCTGGGTGGCTTAGTCGGTTAAGTGTCTGCCTTTGGCTCAGGTCATGACATGATCTCAGGGTCCTGGGTTCTAGTCCCACATTGGGCTCTCTGCTCAACAGGGAGCCTGCTTCTCCCTCTCCCCCTTGCTTGTGCTCTCTCTCCTTGCTACCTCCCTCTCTCTCTCTCAAATAAATAAATAAAATCTTTTTTAAAAAGTACATTTAATTCATTAAGATTTGCCAATTACTATTTTCAACCTTCCTCAAATTTAGAAACATTTGTATAATCCTTTTTATAGAAATGAGCCATTTTCAAAATAATCTTTTTCTTCCTTTGTCAGGTTACTAGAGAAGGAGATTCAAGTATTGGAGGCGAGATGAGACAAAATCATTTTTCAGGTTCTTTCCATACAGAATTTTTTGTTTCTTAGAGTTTATGATCTCTGTATGGTTTCAAATATAACATGAAATTAATATTTTAAATCTCAAAATAGGTATGAATGCTACTTTGTGATTCTGATGTGTCATGTATTCGAATTCTGAGCCTAATTTATTTGAAAACTTCTCTAGATAAATAAAATATATTTCTCAAAAAAACCTCTCCCCTGCTATGATAATTTATTGTCCATATTCTTATATTACACCTTAATATATAATAAGTTCTCTTTCTTGTGTTTTCAGTACAAAGTCTATATCCAAGAAAATTTTACTCTTACCGGAAATTAGGTGACAAAGGACAGGGCAGAAAAGGGTTAAAAGAGGATTCTGTCAGATATTATAGACTCAAATAAATAAAGGCAAGATTTGAATGTGGGAGGGAAGACCATGTAAAAGTTTCCAGAAGAGGAATTAGTGTCTGGGACCTGGCAAATCTGCTGAATGAGAGACAACCACACATGGTTATAGTGTGATTAGATTCCTATGCAAAATCTAAAACCCAGTAAATGAAACTCAGACTGAGAGAATGTATAGCAATGAGAATTGCATGTTGTTGAACTTCAGAGGAGCTATGGCAGTCTCAGACCACTGGCGAGAACAGGGACCAAAATAATTCTGGTAAGAAAAGTAAGGAGTAAGTGCTAATTGAGGCAAACCTCAGCAGCCACGCCCCGAGCTCTATTTACTTGTTAACAGATAAATGATTGTGTTCTGAGACCTAGGGCTTCAGGGGAGGTTGAGTGCTTCCATAGTCTTCAGAGATAAATTTAGAATATTCTAGGTTGGACTATTGTGATACTTTATTCTCCTTTCTAATTTCCGGCTTACAAAGAAGCATGAGCTAAGATTCATAAGTTAGTCGCATACCTCTAAAAGGTAAACAAATATGCAAAATCATTATATACGATAGTTCCATTAAACATTAACATAAGTGAGAGTGAAAGGAAGCTATAATATAGAAATATTTTAAAAGACTGTTATGTTATTTTAATTGCAAATGTTAAGTCCGCTTCTGACATTCAGGAATTATAATGATTTTGTTTTGTTGTTTTTAAGAGAGATTTTTTAGCAAATTAGGAAACTTTAAAAATGTCACCAATTGTTATTACAATCCATGTGTGGTTCATGTATATTTATACACAATTCTAAAAGTTTTATATATGCAGATTATAATACATAATTAAATAACCCTTTTAATTAAAATGTGGAAGTGAAATATACATGTAAACAAAAAAACTTGCACTGAACTCTAATGTCAGTTCCTTAGGGAGAGAACAAAGGAGACAAAAACTGGAGTTATCAGTGACAAGTAAGGTACAAACAAACTTTGTAGGTATTTTTTTTTCTTTACCCTGTTTTCTATAAACTAATAGCAACAGAAAATGTCAAGAAATAGATAAAATGAATTTTTGTTTTGATACTTAATGCCACCATTCTGGTTAAACAGAAAGGGAATTATATGCCATATTTACTTGCATAATTGCTGCCCTTTTCTTTCTTGCTTTGTAAGTCACTCAATTCAAATTAATCTATACAAAATTCTACACACAGCAATCATACAATGGTGCCGGATGTGTGAGTAAATGTGGTAAATGAACCAAAATACTGTACATAACAGCAAAGCACAAATAGTGTGCTAAATTTTGAAAACTCTTAACTTGAAATGAAGAGGAAAAGAAGCAAGACCATCAGGTAGAGGTAACCAGTTTATATGTACATTGGTACATATGCATATGCCACAATAGAATAGTTTTTAATAATCAATATTCAACTTGAGAAGAAACATAAGAGAGTTAATGTTTCTTATTCTTCTTCGGCTTTGAAAACATTATTCTTCAGCATGAATTAATTTCTACATGTTAAATAATTAATTTGAAGACACAACCACCATAATTTTAATTAGCTCCTAAATATTGCCTACACTTTTAAAAATAGAAACACTTGTATACAGAAATACATTAAAACAACAAGCAATAACTGATGATCACTTTTAATGCCAGGTGTTCCATTTATAATAGTGGGAACAAATACACAGAGCATGTAATAATAGAGAATGGACTGAAAGCAGACAGATCTCCAGGAGGTAAAACCCACCCAAAATCCTCAGTACCCCTAGCTTTGATTGGCTTGCAGCCTAAAATTCTTTGATCATGCATACACCTTTTCTCAGAGTCACATTATAGCATTTCACCTTCACCTTACATCTGCCATTCCTCTAATCACTAAGTTTAAAAATGCTTATAGATATTCATAGTGTACTTTGGGTAAAGAGTACATAACTTACATTCTTTTGCTAATTAAACAACAACAAAAGTTATGCATCCGTCATCAATGTTATAGCAAGAGAGTCTGTGAAACCAAAGCTGTTAGGAGGTCTGTGGTTCATAGAATCACCCAGAATATTTTCCTTGTCTTTATTTTGTTAAGTTTTTATTTAAATTACAGCTAGTTAATATACAATGTAATATTACCTTGTCTTAAAAAAAAAACTTAAAAAAAAACAAATAGGGGTGCCTGGGTGGCTCCGTGGGTTAAGCCTCTGCCTTCGGCTCAGGTCATGATCTCAGGGTCCTGGGATCGAGTCCCGCATCGGGCTCTCTGCTTGGCAGGGAGCCTGCTTCCCCCTCTCTCTCTGCCTGCCTCTCTGCTTACTTGTGATTTGTGATTTCTCTTTGTCAAATAAATAAATAAAATCTTTTAAAAAAAAACCAAATATAGCATTTATTATAAGATGACACAGGAACAATGAACATTAGCTCTTGTGAATTGAGTAAGAAACTAAAGACATTTTATTTACTTCATCCAGTGTTATCCTTTTTTTCAACCACAGTTTAATTTCCTCTTATTTTATTTTGTTTTATTTAAAGCAGACAGTATTGTGATTAACAAAAATTTTTTATGGCTCTCTTTACCTAGATACAAAGATTTTCTATTTTAGTATTTCAATACTTTGACTCTGCTCTTATCCATTCCTGACAATTTACAACTAGAAATCTGAAAGAAAAAAATAGGTCCTGTTTTTCTCATGAAGTGTATTAATTGTTCCATTGAAGAGAAGTAGTTCAGGTTATAAATTATTTTCCTTCCATGGGGCATACATATAGTATCCCTATAATTTTAATCATTATGGTACCACATATTCCTTATGGAAATTAAAGCAAGCCACAAATGTTCTTTCACTTTTCACACATTCTTTTCTCATAAGAAATTTAGACTAAGTAAAAAAAAATATTTTAGAAGTTAATGATTGGGAAAAATATATTATCTCAGAAAATAACATCCATCTTAGAGATGGGTAAGTAGATGCATCCAGGATGCCAAAAAAGTGTGCGTTAGGAATTATTTCTAATTTTAGCACAGCAAAGATTTGAGAGAAAATCAAGTACCAGTATAGATATATTCAATGACACATAGTTACTCTTTCTTAGGCTGCCTTCCTCTAAAAAGATCTTGGGAAGCAACCTTGAGACATGTCTAACTTTCATAACAGAACTCTCTTTCCATTGTGAAAACCTTTTTAATCCCTTGACGCTTTGGCAGGATTTGTCATCAATGATTTGGTTTAGTGTAGGGTTTCTCAAAGGAGTCCTGAGGCCAACAGCATTAGTCCATCCCCCATAAGTTTGTCAGAAATGCACATCCATTTACCCAGCCCTCACCTGTGGAACAAGAATGCTTGTGGATGCAGAATGTCAGAAATCTGTTTTCGAAAACACTCCAGGTGATTCTGAAGGACATCAAAGTTTGGAACCACTGGTTTGGTGGATGTCAAGTTTAATTATAAAAAAATACAGTTTATTGTTATAATTATCATAGTTATCAGTTATTGTGGTAACAATAGTCACATTTCTGTAAAGGGTTCTAAGATATTAATTATTTTTGTAATTATCCAATGCACACACAAAATAAATGGCCTGTGTCATGATATGACAGAGGCAATTCATGCATAGGAGAGGAGAAAAACAAGTCCTTATTTTATCCAATTTAAGCTTCCATTATTTGACATTCAAGACTCAAAGTGGTCTCTCAAACATATGTAACTCAAGAATAGCAACCCACATCAATAAGTGACAGATCTTTAGCCCATGTTTTATTCATAGCACATGATCGCTATATTATGTGATGAATGGATAGTCTACGTGAATAAGGCCAATCTTGACAACGTGGAGTTGGGAGTATCCATATAATAGGTCAAGGTAAAATAGTGGCAGTGAAATTACTGATTGTACTTATCTAGAATCCTTGCAATCTTTGTTTCCTAATTCCCCAAATTCTTTTTCCAAAATAAACCACCAAGATTAAAAAATTAGGTAGCTAGTTAAAACACAGCCATTATATTAGAAAAAGTATAGCTAGGGAATCTGCAGGGTCTACTATTGTTAAATGGTCATCATCTTTTACTTTAAAAAGTATCAGAAGGGGAACTGCTTCCTCTGGCCACTCCAGTAATGCTTGGTTCCCAGAGCAAATGCTATTTTGAAGGGAGAGAGAATGCAGCTTGAATTTTAAAACCAATTTCATTTATTTTTTCATCCTATGCCTCAATGTTTTAATTACCACAAGAATGACTCAATTCATTGAAATTTTAACTAGTATTTTTCTTCTATATGAAAAATCCCTTTTAGGTAAGCAGGATAGAGACTAGTATAAAATTTCAGTAAAAGAACCATTAAAATGTTCTTATAACATTAACTTTTTGCTGGGTCAAACCCTCAACTAAAATAGACTATAACACTTGCCCTAAGTAACATAAGTAATACTGGCCTGACTTTTTTTTAATTAATAGAATTCATTTTTTTAGTAGTTTTGTGTTTGCAGAAAAATTGAGAGGAAAGTATAGAGAGTTCCTTCTTCCTGCATTAATACCTTGGGCACCTCTTCCCCCATTAATATCTTGGTTTAGTGTAGTAGGTTTGTTACAATTGATGAGGCAATGTTGATACATTATGATTAACTAAAGCCCATAGTTTACATTAGGGTTCATTCTCTGTGTTGTACGTTCTATAAATTTTGACAAATACATAATGATATGTATCTACTGTCCTAATAGTTTCACTGTCCTAAAAATCCCCCAGTTGGAATTATTTTTAAGTTACGTTATACTGGCAAAGACAGTTTACAGCCCATTTGAAATAGGGGTAGGAGATATTTAAGCCTTCTTCTTTCCCACCTATAAAGAATGTTTTTAGTAAAACTTACACTTACATGAAAATATATAGCAGAACAGTACACTTTAGGTTCTGGCACCTTGGTACTTGTCTTAGTAAGCTCAGGCTGCCATAATAAATTCCACAGACTGGATGAGTTCAACAACAAATATATATTTCTCACAGTTCTGGGGGCTGGAAAGCCCAAGATCAAATCCGTCTTGCTAACACCTTGATCTTGGACTTTTCAGCCTCCAAGTCTGTGAGAAATTGGAAAATAGTGTAAATGAACAAGAATGAAATAAAAGGCAGGATTTCCAAACAGGTTTGACAAACCTGTTAGTTAGTTTCCATGTTGATTTTGTCTAAATACTCTATGCAATATACAATAGTTAATGAAGAATGTATAAATCCAAAATTAAATTTCTTAAGACTTTGAAATATAAGACTCAAAGCTGTACTGTTTTCTTTTAATGCATTTGAAAAATGTTTTTTATAAGCTCTTCAGTGATCTGTAAAAACCAAATGTTTTTTCTGTATGTTAGTATATAATCATCTTATGCTGAATCTCAAACTTGAAATGCATATCACAGTTTTATAACCATAGCTTTTATTTGAATAAAGCACAATTGAAAAGTAAATCTGTTTTAGTCAAAAATAAATACTCAACCTACTTTTCACCATCCTCATTAAGATTAGCTTAGCACAGCCAAGATATTGAGGCTGCCTATGATAGAGGACACATTCCCAGTACAATATTTAACTCCAAAATTGTTAATGAATGATAGTTTTCAAAACCCTATGTCTATCCTTAATTTATGTATTTCATATATGTGTATAATTAATACTTATACTTCTACTTAATTAAAAAATATATTATACGAACATACTCTTGCAAAACTTTTTTTTGTTCCACATTTCAGGGTTGCCGCTAACCCCCACACACATTTTCATGATTCCTAAAAGCCTGCCCTGACTTCTTTACTCTCATTGCTCATGTAGGGTCTGGGTACTAGGGCAAAGCAGAACCCTGAAGAACAATGGTAATGTAAGATGGATGGGACCAATTCAATAACTCTCATCTGTTATATAAATCATTATAAATACATATAAATATTCCTGATATCTAATATTCTTGCAGGACACATGCTGAAATCATTCTTTCTGGGTCTAAGATCTTCTGCCTCTTAACAATATTCATACTTTTTTGAGTGAAAAATCTTGAGTTAATAAATATAAATATGTGTAATTATGTTTGGTCCTACTGATGAATAAGGAATTTAACTGAAAGGCTATCATCAAGAGTTTAAGAACAATTACAGAGTAAAGATAGTTCTAAATATTCTATTTATCCCCTTGTTATAGTGGAATTCCCTATAATATGGAAAACTCTAGATATAAGGTTTCTTAGGGTTAGTTACTTTTTAAAATGGATTTTAGGCATCTGGATTTCATTCATATTACAAAAGAACAAAATGTTATATTGCACCATATGGTCCAAGCTAGCTATTTTATAAAGAATATGTATAGGAAAAATTAAATTTTTAGCAAAGAAATGTTTTGATATAAAAAAATTTATGATGGTTTTTCTGTCTTCTGGGGAGTTCTATTTTAATTCTTTAGCTTCTAAATGGCATTGGCATTACTATGATGTTGCTTAATCTAGCATGAAATGTCACAATAAATAATATATTATACACTGCTTCCCCCACAAATTTGCAATAATTAAATATTCTTGTTGCTTTATCCCTAAGAGAAAGTCTAATATATGTATGTATAATGCTGACAACACACTCTCCCTTACAAGCTTTGATCCTATTGCAGATGAGTTTTAAATCCCTTATTTGTATACAAATCATAAACTTAAAATCAAGGCATCAGGCTAAAATTTTGTTTGAAGTACATAGCTTGTATTAGAAACGTAATTAATAACTCTCATGAATTCATGCTATAAAATGTGCAATGCTAGTAAAATTTAGAAAAGTGTGTTTAAATGTCTTTTAAAATATACCACCACTAATATCACATGAAGTCTAGAAGACAAGTACTTGAAGAATCTGTCTAAGGGAGGTGTTTTTAATCAACTATTTTATCTTGTCAATTCATTTGTAGAAAAAATTGTTAGTAAACCAGCATGACAGATCTTTTCTTCATTGAATTTACTAAGGCCAGATTTTGCAAAACCTGGCCATTTGCCTACTTGCAAGTCTTCCTGAATCAGAATTCCTGAGTGGGAAGACTCTGTAAATGCATTTAAAAAAACCATTTGGTGATTCTTGGCCGTTTTTTGATTTGGGGTCAGGTCATGATCTCAGGGTCATGGGATCAAGCTCAGTCACTGGTTCCATGGGGAGTCTGCCCCTCTCTCTCCCTCCCTCTGCTCCCCACCCCCTGCTTCCTCTCTTTCTTTCTCTCTCTCTTTCTCCATCTCTAAAATAAATAAATAAATTCTTAAATATATGCACACACACACACACACACACACACACACACACATTCTAATGGAAACTAAATTTGAGAACTAAAGTCTTAAACAATATGTGTAAATAGTTTCAGATATTTACTAACCAAAGAATTTTCTTCCCTGAGTTTCTTTTGTAACATTTCCTGAAGATGCAAAGTGTAAGCAAATTGAGCAGATTTTTGAAAGCCAATTGGAAAGCCAAAAAGAAGACCTTTTTTAAAGGTCTGATAATAAAATATGTATGCATACACAGTTAAACACAAGGTTTTAGGGTAGAGGCAACACTATATATAGCAAACCCACAGTGGTTCCAAATGAGGTTCTTTGAGATTAATTTTGTACCCAAACTGCCTGGTCAAATGGTGAAGGCATTTGCACTTTAAGGGCTCCTTTCAGTTTTGCACAATTTATTTTTTAAAACTAAAAAACATATGAACAACTTACCGTAATTCTTTAGTCTAATAATAACTATTTTGCCTGAAGAGTCACAATAACTTGATAGAGTTTTCAGGAAAAGTCATGCCTCTAATATATAAATCAAATACCTCATACTTGAAGGAGAAATAACATTTTCACTTCACTCTTTTCCCTAATAAAACATAGGCAGACAGAGGAAAGTTCCAGAAATTTATAAGAAATGACAGGCAATGTAAAGTAAAGTTTGAATAGAAAATGTGAAAAGCTTGAGGTGGTTGCAAAAATCCGTAGGGCAACTGGTAAAGTGCTTATTAGAATTATCAGCTTTAAAAATTCCATGATAAGAATGTAAATCGAAAGCTGCCCCTGGATTGCTTAGCCAGCAGAAAGAACTGAGACTAGGGGATTGAACAGTGCTCCTGTAGATAGGGGGGAAAAAAATCAACATATATAAGTTGAAAAGAGAGAGAAAGAGAGGGAGGGAGGAAAGAAAGCCTAAAATACTTCAGAAGTTTGAGGCAAACTCTAATTTCCCTCATATAGTAAACATTTTATTGCACATGTCAAGCTATAGAGTTTCTACGACCACTGAATGGCCATGATTCATGTCTGTAAAGTGTTATCTTTCTACTGTGTGTGTGTGTGTGTGTGTGTTGTTATTGTTTACCTTCCTCATGAAGGATTTACCTAAGCAGATTTTTGCAGCTCAACTTTGCTTATGTGCTGACCTTGCAGTCTTTGGTTTTATTGAAGACAGTTTTACCCTGGTGCTAATTCACTGGAGAATTATTATAGTTAGAGGAGATGACTTAGAGGACATGACATGTTCATGTGTTAATATCACACATGATTTAATTTATCAAAATTACTAACCAGTCTCCTAGCTAACATCTGGAGCTATGACTTCAGTTCAGGTAGTTTGCTAATTACCTGTACTAGGTAATCTTAAAAAAAATTTCTTACTTTCTGACAACACCATTTTCATAATCACATATTATTTTGTTTTATTTTCAAAAGCACAATTATTTTGCAACAAATATATTTCTAATCTCCATGAAAGCTCCACTTGACCCTTTATTAGAGACTTTGTCTGGTTAATTTAACTATGACTTTTCCATTAAATTGGTAATATAAGAACCTGAAAGAGAGAAAATAGAACTAGCTTGGGGCTAGGACTACAACCTCAGTTGTAGTTTCAATACAAATTGGCTGTGTGCCATTAAGAGAATTCATCTTTTGATTGGTGACCTTCTAACCTTAAAAACTGCCAGCATTAAAATTAGATCTAGATTTCAGCTAGTGGTATACTGTCAATTTTTTTGGGGGGGGGGGCAATAGAACTCATTTAGGTTTTAGAATTGTAAAATAACATAAAATACATTTAGAATAGTAAATTATATTTTCTCCATGAATCATCTTGTATACTCTTTATAATAATCCATTTTAGAGATGAGGAAATTGAGACTCCTAAAATCCTTTAACCAGAAGCACCTGGGTGGCTCAGTCGGTTAAGCATCTGCCTTTGGCTCAGGTCATGATCCCAGGGTCCTGGGATGGATTCCTACATCAGGCTACCTGCTCAGCAGAGAGCCTGCTTCTTCTTTTTCCTCTGCTGTCCCCCACTCTTGTGCACTCTCTCTCTTTCTGTGTCAAATAAGTAAATAAAATCTTAAAAAAATAAAATAAAATCCCTTAACCAGTACATGTAGAAACGAGATTTCCAATAAAATTCTCAATTTAAATTCCCTATTCTTTGGAAATCTCTTAACAGAAAATTATGATATGACATCTTTCTTGAAATGATCTGTATACCCTTCATGGGCCTCAATCTCATGACCCCAAGATTAAGAGCTCCCAACCTAGATATGGAGAGTCATATGCTCTACTGACTAAGTCAGCCAGGCACCCCTTGAAATAATACATTTTGTTTTGTTTTAAGATTTTATTTATTTATTTATCAGAGAGAGAGAGAGCGCACAAGCAGGGGGAATGTCAGGCAGAGGGAGAAGCAGGCCCCCCAAAAAACAAAGAGCCCAATCTGGGACTCAATCCCAGGACTCTGGGATCATGACCTGAGCCCAAGGCAGACACTTAGTTGACTGAGCCACCCAGGTGTTCCTGAAATGATGTTTTTAATCTAAATTCTATGGTGAACTGGAACTGGTTCCTACCAGAGTTGTGAGAGCCTTACAGTACCACTTCTCAACCCTGTGTTCAATGATGTAAATTTGTTAATTTGGAAACAGCCATGGTTGGAGTACTTTAACCATGAAAATTCATAGAATGTTACAAATCAGGACCTTTTCCCCCCAAAGAGCCAGTTATTAGACACTTACCAACATACTGCTTGAGTTGAACCTAAACTATGTTTTTTGATGCCATTTAGTATGAAAATCTATGACATTTTTACATTAGATGTTTTTATTTTAGTCCACAGTTTGGTGGTCAGTTTCTCAGAAAAGAATGAATCCACTTATTTAAATAGGTATATTTTTCATCAAATAATTAATACAATAAAGCATATTGAAACCTTTATTGATCTTTATAGTAGATTTACCAATATAGAAGTTCTAAACTTTGAAATTTCTATGAACATTTTACCTAACAGGTGAAGCACACATGGCTGTTAGGATTTCCAGTCATGTTCATGAATTCTATTGCAGCTCAGTAGAAATTCATCTTTCCCGAGTCTTATGTTAGCTGCCTAAGCCTTTATATACTCTAATAAGACCCCTAGAGTAACCTCTTCTCTAAATCATATTGCTTTTTCATTGTATCAGCCACCATACAATAGATCAGTTTACAACATCATGTCTTCTTGGTACCATGTTAAACTATATATAACCTATAGCAACACATTTTCAAAGGCTGAATGCATTACTGTACTTCAGGGTGCCCTTGTCAAGGTATTGCTTGAACAGTTCCATCTTTTGTATTGGAAAAGGACACTTAACTTCCTTTGCACAAGAGCCTGCCGTTGATCAGGCTATTGGCTTACCCAATTTTGACTGCCATTAAAAGTAAAGTATACCACCAGCCCTTAGGCAGGTCACCAGACCTTCTGTTTGAGGCTGTTCTTCCTTTGTGGTTCTGTCTCCTTTCCTTCCTAGCTAATTTAAACTCTTCAGACAGGGTCATATTTCTCTTGCATGATTGTTTCTTATCTGTTACTACCACCAACAAAGACCTTTCATTCATGATGTTCTTCAGTACCTCTGAAACAATTTTCCCTTCTTCACTCTGAATGGCCTTTTTTCACTCTATAACTTGGCTATTGCTTAAAGTAACCTATTCTCAAAGAAGTTTTGCTGTTTTGAAAAATCAGACATCAGATAGTTTTACTCATTTGTTTTAGTCAAATCTTTCTGTTTTAAATCAAAGTCCATTAAGAATTTCTCAACTAAAATAGAAAATGTGAAATCATGTAGATCTAATAAGAGTGCACAAATTGCATGAAAACGGCAAATGTATTTGAAAATGAGCTGTATGAGAAAAATCAGCATCTAATGATATGCAAAAAGAAACAGGTGTAAAATGGAAATGTGTGAAATCAGATATAATGCTGAAGAGTTTTTCATTCCCTTAAAAGTTTCGCTCATGCTAGAACACTAGATTAGTTCAGCATGACTCTAAAATAAACAGAAACATTCTTTAAAAGTTATATGGTGAGAAGTAAAATTTACAAATCATGGGATACAATGGGCCTCAGGGATGTGATAGGCCTCAGGGGTGGTATTCATATGAATGCATACACTTAGGTACTTAATTATTTTAATTGGGGTTTGAAATGAGAACATCAATTGCAATAGTTCTGATCTACTTTTTTAACTGCCAGATCAAATTTGGCAACATCTTACTCATTGTCTTCTACTTTTCCATATCAAGCACTGACAATTAAACCAAGGGGGATGTAAAAAGGAGGAGTCATCAGGAAATATCTCTAGTACAAAATTTGTATGCAAAATTGTTGAGGAAATGAAATGGACATCAATAACCACATGTTTTCTACAATCAAGTCTACCATCAATTCTTGATTCTTTTTTTTTTTTTTTTTTCCCTGAAATACAGTTGTCTCAGATGGAAAATTTGGGATCAAAAAACTTCTGATGTATCGCAACAAAACTTTCTGATGTGACCTTCACATCTAGTCACAAGGTTTGATCAATTTAATTTCATAAATATGTCTTCACTGATGTTAGTGTCTTCACTGTGGCGTTTATCATCTTTAACCAAGTTAGAGCAAGTCTACTGAAGGTCTTCCTATCTCTGTTCTCTAATCTCTGCCATGCTTTTCCAATTAGCATGGTAAAATTCACATCTGATCATAACACTTTTCCATTTAACTTCCTTGGTGATTCATTATCACTTGCAATGTAAACTCCAAATTTCCTGGTATAGCACAGAAGGCCCTTTATAATGTGACACCTGTCTATATCTCTATAGTACCATTTCTTCCCTTAAACACCTGGCAAACTTCTTCTCAACTCTGAAATTCATTAGAACTCAACTAAAACATCACTTTATGTGATCTCAGGACGTAATGACACTGACTATAATTGAATTTCAGGAATATTCCCATTTGAAGTTTTCCCAGCTCCCCGAATAAAACCTTTTACCCCCAGGTATACCCTTCTTTTGGAAGATGGAAAGAGCATGTGGGATATTTACAAAGAATGCTGTGAAATATATCTAACTTAAAATGTCAAAAAACTTCTGCAGAGCTTGCAAATATTAAATGTCTATAATGTGGGTTTCTGGATTAAGCCACTAATTGTGTTTTAGGATATAAGAGAAAGCCACAAGTTGACTTTCATCAATATTTTGTGCTTGTTTATTTTTAAACTTTATGGATACTATTAGTTACTTTTTTTTTCTTTTCTGTTCCTCCAAAGAAGGCTGTGGTAGTACCTAATTGGAAAATGGTACTTCCTTGAGGGGTTTTCAAATGTGCTTGCTCTTTCAGACATGGGAAAAAGAAAACAAAAAAGGAAAAACAGATGCCCTTAAGAGAGAGAAAAAGGCCTGGACCCCTGCTGACAGAATATCTACTTCATATGCTGCTCAGAACGAAGAGAATAACTCTTTCATATAGACACTTGTGTGTGTGTGTGTCTTCAAGACTAAGGATTGTGAGCAATCTAGCTCTGGATGAGTAGCAGAAAAACAAAAAGAATATCTCTGTTGTTCGTGAGGTAGAAAATATTTTTTCAAATGCTTTGTTATTCTCTTTCACCTCTTTTGCTTTCTCAAAATTCAAAACATACCAAATTCAGAAGTTATGAAATAAATGCTCCATGCAAAAGATACACTCCTTTTTAAAACTGTTAATCTTGCCACCCATTCCAGAACTATGTTAGAGTCACCTTCAACTATTATCTGCCTGGTTTTTACATTCAAATACCTGTGCTTTTGTTATTCATCTAACTGAACTGCTGGGTTTTGTACATTCTTCTATGTGTAAGGCACTCTGAGTCTTTCGACCATATTTAGTGAGCTGGATATTTCCCCTGTCCTTATATATTTATTGTTGTTCCCCTCATTTGAAGGAAATATTCTTGAACTGTATGATCCACCCTAGTCTCTACGTCAGGATTTCCCCAAAGACCAATCTTCTCTTGGTATCTATACTTCAATATTTCTATTTTGCACTTCAGTCCTACTATCTTACTTTTCTCATAAAATCAGCATTTATTAATTCTTCACATCCTCATGCTTGTGGTAGAAGTAGGGACTGTTGACCGCTTCCTCTTTCTAGAAACTCTCTAAACATCATGACTCAATGGCTTTCTAAGAAGTCAGTCAGGCGTGATCTGCTGGATAGGAAAGGTTTCTTTTTAGGAAGTGGCACTGGCTTAATTTTGAAAGATTAAAAATAATTCACTAATAAAATATGGGAGTGAAGGGAAGGTATATGTCAGAATGGTAAAAAAACTTATAAAGGTTCTGAGAGGAAAGGAATGTGATACCTATGATAATCTGCAATAAAAGCTAAGTTCAATAGACTATAAACAAACTATGGGCAATGATAGAAAATGGAGCTGGAATAAAAATAAGAAGCCAAATTGTACAAAACTCAAGGGACATAGCATTAATTTGGGTCTATTTTCTAAATCAATAAGTTACTGAATAGTTTTAACAGAGGGTTTGACATGATCAGATCTTCTTTTTTTTTTAATAAAGATTTTTATTTTATTTATTTGACAGAGATCACCAGCAGGCAGAGAGGCAGGTGGGGGTGGGGGGAAGCAGGCTCCTCACGGAGCAGAGAGCCCCATGTGGGGCTTGATCCCAGGACCCTGAGATCATGACCTGAGCTGAAGGCAGAGGCTTAAACCACTGAGCCACCCAGGCACCCCCAGATCTTCTTTTTAATTAAAAAATAAGTTCTGTGTGGAGAAGAAATTGGAGGATAGAAAGAGGCAGCATAAGAATACCCCAGTAAGGCGGGTACATATTAAAAGATGATGATTCTAGGGATGCCTGGGTGGCTGTCTATTGAAGTTAGACTCTTGATTTTGCCCTGGATCACAGTCTTAGGGTCATGGAATCAAACCTTGTGTGGGTCTTTGTCTCTCTCTTCCTCTTCTTCTGCTCCTTCACCTGCTTGCACTTTCTCTAAAATAAATGGTTGAATCTTAAAAAGAGAGAGAGAGAGTTGGGAGAGGGTGGTGGGGTTACATTATATGTTTAAATAAAAAAAGCTTAAATAAAAAAAAGAAATAGAAAACAAGAGAGAGAGAGAGAGATGATGGTTTGAGAGAGTAAAGTGGAAACATGTGAATAATATTCAGGAGGTAACAGTGGCAGGCTTTGGTTTGGAGTGTGAAGAAATAAGGTGGTGTCAGACTGGTGTCTACATATATAAAAGTTAGTCACATTTACTAAGACGGAGAACATTGAAAGTGAACCAGATTTAGAGAACATTGTGAGTTCATTCTTGGACATGAAGAGAACTTAGTCATTTAAATATATGGTTCTGATGTTTAAAGGAAAATGATGCAGACAATCATGACAAGAGTTATTATTATAGCTAAATACTAAATTTGGTTTTGAGTTTTATCAGAGGTAAGATTGAAAAGCAATATATGTAGTATTGAATGGTTACTGTTCAATTAAAGAAAGTTCTGAATTTCTTGTCTGGAAACTTTTCCAAAACTTTTTGTATTTTTTTTTCAAATGAACGTGATATATATAAAAATAGATAGCATCGTTTAGTAAAAAATTCAAATATATAGTAAATATTTTTCAAACAGAAATGCCTGGTTTTTTTTTTTTTAAAGATTTTATTTATTTATTTGACAGATAGAGGTCACAAGTAGGCAGAGAGGCAGGCAGAGAGAGAGAGGAGGAAGCAGGCTCCCTGCACGGCAGAGAGCCCGATGTGGGGCTCAATCCCAGGACCCTGGGATCATGACCTGAGCCGAAGGCAGAGGCTTTAACCCGCTGAGCCACCCAAGTGCCCCCAGAAATGCCTGGTCCTACCTCTTCTTCAAAGTAAAGGCAATGATGAAATCCTTAGTGAAAAACTTGTTAAAGGAATTGAGAAGATGCAATCCAAATGTGCTATATTTGTATAATCAAGACAGTAGTAGGCTTAATAAAATTCACTGAAATAGAAAATTACTTCTTGGATGGTTCCCCAAAATCAAGTACTTTAAAGAATTTTTACAAGTGTTTTTACAGTCAATTCATTATATTATTTATGAAAGCCTGAAATTTCTCTCTCTCTACATATACAATGAAAAATTATGCAATTTTTCATATATAGTAAAGCTGAGAGGTCAGGGATATAGAATCTCATTCTATTTTAACATGTAGTAGCTTTTAGTAAGTGCTAGCTCAGAAAAGCCTTTTCAGTTTATGAAGGAATATTGGTGTCATAATTACTTTTGTGTCAGGCCAACATTGAACAACAACAACAAAAAAAAATAGATTCATGAACTTGTTAGGGAAACAGTACCACAAGATTGTTAAGGATTTGGAGTTTAACTAACTGGACTTCAAGTTGCCCTTCCACCAGCAGAGAGCACTATGGATGGTTTGTTCAAATCCCTGGCTCTCAGTCTCTCCTGCTACAGGAACAGGAATAACAAGAGTTACTCTATGAAGACAAAACTGAGATCATGAGAGAAACCTCCAGGCACCGTGGTAGGAATAAGGTAACAACTCAGTTATTTCTATTATTATCAATCAGTAACACTAGGTTGGACCACTAAAGCTCATCTAATATAAAGAAAAGATTTTATGTAAAAAATTATTTAAGGATTTTCTAAATAAACACTGTTCAGAAGGAGCAATTGCAACACTTAGACCAGATAGCTAACGTATTTCTCAGGCATTTAACTACTGGAGATATTCGAGCATTCGCATTAAAGATTTATCCAAAATTAGCTATGTCTTAAATGCACTTCTACTTTAATAATTTGTCTTGGAAGAAGCATATATCAAATGCATCCAATATGCCTATCATGTGAAATACAATTTTAAAATAAGAAGACTTATGTAAACTGCTCAACTGTTTTCATCCCTCCAAAATTTGTTAAAACTATTCCCCCCACTTTAATTTTGGTGGCTCTCTTTAAAAGAGCTGAAATTTATGGGGCGCCTGGGTGGCTCAGTGGGTTAAAGCCTCTGCCTTCAGCTCAGGTCATGATCTCAGGGTCCTGGGATCGAGCCCCACATCGGGCTCTCTGCTCAGCAGGGAGCCTGATTCCTCCTCTCTCTCTCTGCCTGCCTCTCTACCTACTTGTGATCTCTGTCAAATAAATAAATAAAATCTTAAAAAAATTAAAAAAAAAAGAGCTGAAATTTAGTACAGATTGTATGTAAAGTAAGCAAACAATGTTGGTATCTAATAGCAAATTCTGTATTTATATTTAAATATATTTATAAAGTGTATATCATTATAATCTCAGGATAATAAGGAGGAAAAGCCATCAATATCCTATTCTATGCAGACTGCAAATTTATAGTATTTTTATATTTTATAAATATTTAACTCAAGCAGTTAGGTTTCAGAATAGAATTAAAATGTTACTTTCCCATAAATTTGGTTTGAAGGTTGATTTTTTCCCCTAAAATTTACAGAAATGTACAATTACTAGAGACTTTGGGGCAATTAAATAGATATTCAAAAAAAATCTATTGTCCTAATCACTAATCATTTGCTATAAAAATGTCCCCCTTACCTGTTCTCCTTTACTCTTTTTTAGAATCTGAGTTTCTTAAAAATACCCAATAATCTTTTTGTAACTGACTTTCTTATGAGGAAGATAAAATTTATGAACATATTCACTGTAAGTAATAGTGTAAGTAAGTAAGCACTGTAAGTAACCACTGGAACTGTCACTAAGTCCAAAGGGCCAAAAGCTGGAGTGGAATAGAAAAAAATAAACATTTTACAAAGAGGAAGAATGTGACACTGAATAAAGGGAGGGAGAGTATGGAATGGCCTTGTGATGACATGTATAATTTCCAACATCAATTCCTGAATGTTTCAAAATTTTAAAATTGCAAAGGAAACTCAACCTTACAGGTTCAATTAATTCAAAGCTAGTATAGTAAACAAAGGTGCTGCTATATTTTTAACTTTGATTACACTGTCTACATTTTAATATATACATGTTATATATCCACATATGAGATATATATTACACATAAGCCACAACTTAATTTGTTAATTTGTTTTCCCTTCCACGTAAAATTCCATGTGCATATATATAGATGCAATACACACACACACACACACACACACGTACATATATGTATCTCAACTGGTAAAGGCCAGTTTTTGAACATTTTATTAGTCTGCTCACAACATATAATTCAGTTACAGAACTTGCAAAGCACAATGTTTATTGATTTTTTTTAACCCAGTGAATTTTTTAACATGTCATATCAACACAGCCTTTGTCCTCAGCTCTTCAGCTAAACACATATGACAGCTTTGGGTACTGTGGAGATAAGAGCATGATAGAAATGCTTTGCTTATTTAGAGTAATCTAAAAGTTAGAAATCTGAAAACCAAGATTATGCCTACATGTCAAAAAATATATATTCACAGAAATAAACTGAAGTGTGTGCATTTGAGCATCTAATAATATCGAAGCTGGTTGCATTAATAAAAATGCTTCTTGTAAGTTTCCTGTTGTTGTCGAAAGCAGAAAATTTGACTTATCAAGAACAAAATCTCTCCTAAGATGTTTCTATATTATATTATAGGCAAATTGAATGTCAGAAGAGATTGTTACTGACTCAGATGGCCAAGTTCTATTTTTGTTTTTCTATCAAAGTATTACAAGAAAAATTTGCAGATATACTGGTATGCAGCAGTGACTACAAAGGAATTAGGTACAAGCAGAACTGCCCTTGAGAAAGAGGATGTGAACATTAACACGTGAGAATCCCACTGAAGTATTTGGTCCAATGCACTTTCCACTCAATTTCACTGTTTGATATGCAGTAAGGAACTACATCTTTAAAATGTAAATAATACAATGCCATTTAATTCACACAGAAACAACTTTAGTAATGTAAAATTGGCATGGGATGAGCAGTTATAATCTAGTAGTGCTTTAGAATATACAAAAAATATAAACTATTTAAAGAAATTCATGTATCTTTTCTTGAAACTTAGTACCTTTGAAAATTAAACACAGAATAATTACTAGCATACAACAAAAATATCTTTGAAGTTTCGTTTTAACATTTCAAGTATGTTTACTGTGAGTTAATAAGGATAATAAGAATATGGATGCTAGCAAATTATTATTCATTGTATCGTCAATAGTTATTATAAGATATATCCAATATATACTATGTACTATCTGCATTATATCTATTTTGAAATATATGTGTATATGTGTATAATATATATTTATATGTATTATACATATATATTATATATATTATACACATATATTTATATATATGTATACACACATACATTAGATAAGACATTAACTTGAAAATGATTTACTAGTCTTTCAGGATGGATGAAACACAATTTTTGGGGGTTTTTTTGCAAAGTTCTTGTCCCAAGGGATTGAGATTAATTACTTCATGTAATTCATGGTGACAAAAAGATTTACAGTTTTTGATCTTGGTTTCTAGTACAGGCATCAGCATTGTGAGGTATTACTTGAAAGACTGTGTGCATTTTAAGATGAATTGGTCCTAAGGAAGACCTCTGGTGAGCTCTCAGGCTCAAATTGCAAAGTCACAATTTGTTCTGACATTCTGTTCCAGTGTTTTGGTCAGTCCTTCTATTTCATACATTTAGTAACAAGTTGATGGATTTTTTTTTATATTACATGCTTCAAAATTTTATTGAGAAAAATATTCTTTTGTGAGCTACAAAAAATAAAATATGGAGAACAATACCCTATACAGAGTAAAAAAAATAATAAAGACAAAAATCTATAAAGGAGGGGACCAATAAATAATATATGAGTAAACCTATTGAGTTTGGTGTCCTTTCAAATACTAGTGTAGACATATGAAAGGACCATAAATATAACAGCAACTGAACTCATAACAGAATTTATCTAATTTTTAAAAATCTACCTACTATTACTGTGGCAAAATATTACCATTTTCTGTTATTGTCAGTGACTAATTCTGTGGAAAATATAATATGTTTCTAATGTAAAATTTAAGACTCCAAATGGACTGCTTTCTTATTGTATTCATGTAGTTTCTTCTTTTTTGTATGTTGCTGGTGTCAATAGAAATGGTATTTGTTTTAAAAAATCTCCATGTCAAGTTTTAATGATGGTTTAATAGCGTATCTTTTATTTAAGTAAAAAATATAATACATTATCTGATTCTAGAAGGTCCTATGAGGTGAAATTATGTATTCATAAGAATGATATTAAAGAAATCTATGTTTGAAAACTATTATTTTAGGTATTATATTACTATCAAACTTAAGTAAGATAACTCATACCATCAATTGATTAACAGTTAATCAAAAAGAGAAGATACTTTTAAAAGGGGAAATACAGTCAAATGTCATGCTGCGAGTGTAGCTGTTCAGGGGCTGGTTGCTGTGAGAACTGAATTAAACCTACATGTGACCCTGGGTCCTTGTGCCTTCTCAACATGACCCTCGTCTTTCCTGGGAGACCCGATGTTCAGGAAGAACTCTAATCCTTTCAGGTCTCTGTGGGCTGTGTGTCAAACAGCAGGGGCAAGAAAGTTCCTTGAAAAAGGCTGGAACTTAAACTCGACTTTTGCTGTGTTTGTCTGTTGTTATCATATTCTTTTCTTTGCTCATTGAGCTTTCTCTCAGTCATCAGAGCTGCCATCCAACTTTCTTGAGCTCTTTTCTCATAGAAAAGAATCTGCCTTTGATAGATGGAAGTGGCTCTTTCCAATGCTTTGTCCATGTCTCCTGCCATCTTCCTGCTAAAAAGCAAAAGCTACCTTTTGCTTTGTGTGGTTCATGTCTCTCTACCTTTTGGGAAGTTTCTTCTCTGTTTAGAAGCAGTGCATTCATTCCCCAGTGGACTTTTTTCTGAAGATGCATTACATGTTCTTGATGTCCTGCGGGTGGCATGTGAAGTTTCAGCTGGCGCTTCTCAGCTCACTTTCAATCTGTGAATTTTCAGACTTGAGATGTTTACTCAGCTTAGAGACTTATTTGTCCTATAAGTTTTTCATTCATTTCACTTTCCTCACATAATTTTTGGATGTATCTTACTCTTACCTGTGATCCTTTTAAAGAAAACACTAAAGAGGATCAATGACTTCAAATCGAATCCTGACAGTAGAGGTGATCTCCATTTCCTGATTTATTCTTTTCCCCTAATTCTGAATTTGCCATCCTCATGACTTCCAAAGAGATCAGCAAATTTATGATGTTAAACATGGTTCCAGTCAGAGATATTTCATTGGTCCTCCATGCTATTCAGGACCTGTTTCATTCATGAGTTTTAGTTTTGAAGCATTTCTTTTCTGTTTCTTCAGTTTCTAAGCTCTGCTTCCACCCTGCAGTTTTCTTGGGCAAACAGACTTCCCTTAAGAGTGCCTTCTTTGGGGCATCTGGGTGGCTCAGCGGGTTAAAGCCTCTGCCTTCAGCTCAGGTCATGATCCCAGGGTCCTGGGATCCAGCCTCGAGCCCCGCGTCGGGCTGTCTGCTCAGCGGGGAGCCTGCTTCCCTTCCTCTCTCTCTGCTTGCCTCTCTGCCTACTTATGATCTCTGTCAAATAAATAAATAAAATCTTAAAAAAAAAAAGAGTGCCTTCCATTCAAATTGTCCATTATTTTTATCTAAGGTTGTTCTATGTTGTCTTGAGCAGCTTTCAACATTTTTTTTTTTAATTAGTCATATGGGACTGGAGGGATTTTGAAGCATCTTTGAGTGATTAGGTCTGCTCTCGAAGGAGAGCCATCACGTGTCCCTAAAATGAAAGTTAGGGGCTTTCTTTTCTTTTTTGATAAAATCTGTGTCCTTAAGAGATGGACTGCTCAGATTTTTATTAGGTGCTGCCACTCACAGCATTTGTATCTTCAGAGGGGCCCCCACCACAGGGGAATTGGAAACTCCATAGTCTTGAGTAATCAGTCCAAAGTTCTCACTAACTTTTGGATACTTCTACTTAAGCAGAAAACATTTTGGGTAGCACTTGTCTCTGTTTCAAGTATATCAGCTTCTTACTATAAATATGCGATAGCAGTACATACCCAGATCTCCAGAGACCTGGGACTTTTCTCTAGCATTGAGAAAATATCAGCAGAATAACTGCACAACCGCTACCAAATACATTAATTTTTGTCACAGTCACTGGTCCTTGTATAGTTCTGAAGGCACCATGGCCTTTCTTCTGGTTGCCAGTATTCTGTGAGTCACAACTGAGCGTATGGAGCCCTATGGACTGTTCTATCTCTAATATGTCAAACAAGTGCCAAAGAACCAGAGTATTACTTGGGTTGTGGTAGGGGAAGACCACCCAGATTCTGAAAAGCACTTATAATTTTGCTCTGCTCACAGTTCAGATAGAAACTCCAGATTGACTGCTAGCTGCAATCAGTTACTTTCCACTTTCCTAAATGCACTGTACAAGAAAAAGTATGATATAAATTAAAACAAAAAATACTTTTAAAAATTAAAAAAAAAAGAAAAAGTACCATTTTCTATCTGAACTGTGAGATAATTAGAGAAAGCTGTTTTCTAGATCCTGGAGCTCAGGATCACTCTAGGCCTCGTGTGGTTCTACATCAAACCAGAAGATCAAAACAGTGCTATCTTATACTCTCTTCTTTTCATATGAGGATATGTCAAGGTATAATGGTGGAGCCTACATCACTGACTAAAGCTCATTCTCTGACTGAAAGTTTCCTTCTGCCACAGAAAGACTTAATCCTGCCCCTAAATGCTGAGGCATCTCCCTCCTCTGAAGGCTTCCTCTCTTTTTTGTGCTTGGTCAATGTAGGCAGGCAGGGAGAAGACTGAAGGGTCTACCCAAAGCTATTTACTAAGAGACCTGAAATCCAATTTTAAGATGTCAGGAGAAATGAATTGGAACAAGCAAACTCTTAAAATGCCATGGGTTCTGTGAAGCCAGTATGTCTCTGTTTAATCCAAATATTTCTGGGCAGAAATGACTCTTCTCTGAGGGAACATAGTGGCCCAGGATCATTTTCTCTTGTGGTCCTGCCATCATCAGCAGATGCCTATCAATTTTCTTCCTGAGATGGTCTCCGATCCACCATATCATCTTCAGAACTGTGCTTTTGAAGAAGACATCCTCCTTTTGGCCATATGTGCTATCTTTTATTTCTTTTTTTTTTTTAAGATTTTATTTATTTATTTAACAGAGAGATCACAGGTACGCAGAGAGGCAGGCAGAGAGAGAGGAGGAAGCAGGGTCCCCGACGAGCAGAAAGCCTGATGCGGGGCTGGATCCCAGGACCCTGAGATCATGACCTGAGCCAAAGGCAGAAGCTTTAACCCACTGAGCCACCTAAGTGCCCCTATCTTTTATTTCTTAATAACACATTAATAACACATCTTACTCTCCTAGTACCTCTCTGGCAGACTGAGGGTCAGAGGCTCCTTGCCTGTCACTGGGATTCTGCCATGAGCAACTCAACTCTAGAACCTTTACCACAGAAGGAAATAAGAGAACTATTAGTTGAGGCATATCTGAAGATGCTGAGGGAGTGTCAGGTCTCTGGTTGTAGCTCCCTCATCCCCTCCCACCTCCCACCACCCACCACAGGCCATGGATGCAGTGCAAAGAAGGTCTGGCAATGCTTCATAGTGAAGGGAGAGAGTGCCCACACACCTAAAGTGATCACTGTTTTATTGTCCTTTTCCTGTCCTTTACAATTCAGTTACTTATGTCAAAAGAAATCCTCAGTTTTAGAAGTTTATAACCTGTGTCTGAAGATAATTTGGTCACTTTGGGGGATAGAAAGGAAGAGGTTGGAGAGTATTTCATACAGTTTTTTTAGTCTCAAGTAACAGAAACACACAGCAAATAGTTTAAGCCAGAACAGGGAGTTCTAATAAGTGTACTGGCAAGAATGGGGTCAGACAGGGAATGGGTAGAAAAAGGAAGTGATGCAGGATGAACTAGAAACTTCCTCAGATCAAATAAGTATTGCTCCCAGGTGTACATTTGTGTCTCCTTCCTGCATCAGAAAAAGGCTTCACTGGGTATCTTTGGGTGAATTCACCCTGCTACTTTTCTTCTCTGGCAGGAACAGAGTTGGTAGTATCCATAGTCTAGGTTTTAAAACAGTTTTTTAAATTTATTTATTATGAGCCAAAATACACATAACATAAAATTTATCATTTTAATTATTTTTAAGTGCACAGTTTAGAGGCATTAAGTACTTTCACACTGTTGTGCACCTATTACCACTACTCATTTATAGAACATTTCCATCATCCCAAATAAAAACTCTGTACCCATTAAAAAATAAACTCCTTTACCTCCTCCCACCAGGCCCTGGTAATCTTTAGACTACTTTCTGTCTCTGAATTTGTTGCTTCTAGATACTTCATAGAAGTAAAATCATACAATATTTGTCTTTATGTGTCTGGGTTATTTCACTTAGCATAATGTTATCAAGTTTCATCTATGTTGTGGCATGTGTCAAAATTTCTTTTTAAGGCTAAATAATACTCCATTGTTATAAATACAGTATATTTTGTTTATTTATTTATCAGTTGGTAGGCATTTGGATTGTTCCCGTCTTTTAGCTGTTGTGAATAATGCTGCCATAAACATTGGTGTGCAAGTATCTGTTTGAGTCTCTGCTTTTAATTCTTTTGGTATATACCTAGAAGTAGAATTGCTATATTATGTGTTCACTCCATATTTAGTTTTCTGAGGATTCCCCAAAGTGTTTTCAACAACATTACATAAGGATTCCAATTACTCCATATCCTCACAGAAACTTGGTATTTTCTGTTTTTGTGTGGGGTTTTTTTTTTAATATTTAATAGCCATCCCTAATGAGTATGAGGGAAGTAGTATCTAATTGTTTATTGGCCATTGTACATTTTCTTTAGAGACATGTCCATTCAAGTCCTTTGCCCATTTTTGGAAATGGATATTTTATTGTTGTCCTTGAGTTGTAGAAGTTCTTTACATTCTGGACATTCAACTTTTACCAGATATCTGCTTTTCAAATATTTTCACCTATTCTGTGAGCTGTCTTTTCATTCTCTTAATGGTATCTTTTGATGTACAAAACTTTTTAATTTTAATGAACTTCAGTTTATCTGTTAGGTTGTTGTCATCTGTGCTTGGGTGCAGTCAGATGCTCTACCACTGAGCTATACCCGCCGTGCTTTGGTGTCATACCCAAGAAATCATTGCCAAATCCAATGTCCTGAAACTTTTCCATATGTTTTCTTCTAATAGTTTTATGGTTTTACCTCCTTGTTTTGGCTTTTGACCCATTTTGAATTAATTTTTGTTATGTGTTGCCATGTAAGGGTCCAACTTCATTCTTTTGCATATGGATATCCAGTTTCCCAGCATTATTTGTTGGAAAGACAATCTTTTTTCCATTATCTTATTATCTTAAATGATAAGCATCAAAGGGCATCTTCATAGTTTTGAAAAATAATGAATAATACTAAAATTAACTGTATTTTAGACTGTATAACATGAAATTTCAGGAAATATGTGATTATCACAAAAATATAGACATTGCAAAATCTGTTGCTACATTTCATTTAAATTATTAGTGTGAAGTAAAAATATATTCACTTAAGTAATTTTATTTACCAGTAAAATAATAATCATTACCAGTCTCATGGGAAATATTAAAAATAAACTATAAAGTTACTAATCACTTTATCAAACAGCAGGGGCTTGAATCACTGTTCCTGCAACTACAGTAAATGCAAAGGTGGTGAGGCATAAAGGGATTTAGATAGCAATAATATATTAATATATAATGATATTATTTATTATACTATGTCTAATTTTGAAGAAATAGTATAAATTATACTAAAAGCTTTTTTAAAGATTTATTTATTTATTTTAGAGATAGAGAGAGAACACAAACAGAAGATGCACAGGGAGAAGGACAGAATTTCATGCAGACTCCACACTAAGTGTTTAGACTAACATGGCACTTGATCTCATGACCTGTGAAATCGTGACCTGAGCTGAGACCAAGAGTCAGGTGCTTAATTGAATTTGCCACCCCAACACCCTATTCTAAAAACTTTCAAGAACAGTCTTCAGTCATTGATGCAAAGTTTTTGTAATTGTAACACTTACATGATGTAAACTTCATATTGATTCCTTATTATCTTTTGAGAATGTTAACTTCAGTAGGATTTTTTGAAATACTGGTTTTATTAAACTGGCTATACTGAATATATAGTCCCTCATATTTTTATTCTTTTGTAAAAATAATCTTCAAAATTTCCCAGAGAGGCATAAAATTCTATATAAAGCAAAGTTTCAAACTCCTCTGTACTGTTTTTTAAGGTTAATATTGTCTTCACTTTTATTTATTAAATGACAGGTGGGGACTTACCAATTTTGAGTTATACTTTCTATAGTTCTGTTTAAATCTCTATTAAAATCAATCCATTTTGAAACAATTATATTAGATCTAATTATTTTTTACACTAAAATAATCAATTTTTCATGACTTTCTACATCCATACATATGTCCCTTATTATACACTTTTTAAAAAATTTGATGTTTCTGTTACCTAGCAATAAGATATTATATAAAAAAAGTCCCAAGCAACTACTTATCTTCCCAAATTTTCAAAACATCATGTGTTGAATATTAAGGTTTCTTAGGAGAAAAATACAGTTTTGTTAAAATCAGTGAGTATCAGTCTATAACCAGAGATTATATTTTTGTCTTTGCATGAAAGTCATTTTCTTATAATTCTATACTTGAAGTGTACTGAGCATTTCTAAAGCAGAAACAGGGGTAAGAAGAGATAGAAAGACTTAGCAACAATAATACTCTACATTCTCTTTTCTCTAAACTCCCTTCTTCCTCTGACGTGGAAGATAGCTTATAAACAGTGATTCAATGCATATATAGATCATGATAAATGAAGTCAAAGGAAGAGAATACAAAATGTGGACAAGCTCTAAAACAAGCCATGGTTCTATGAGTTTAATCAGGCCAGTTAATTTTATACTTATCCAGATTATTTAACTGTGAGAGTCAGGATTTTTTAAAAATAGCAAAAAAAGTGCTTAAATTAAGAAGCATAGTAATATACTTAGCTTTCTAAAGATAAAGTCTTGAAAATAAAATGTCCTAGTAGTAGGTAAAGATAAATATTTCACCATTTAAAAAAAATAAGTTAATGGAGATTTAGTAACAAAAAGAGTTACAAATTATCTTGAATCTTTTAAAATTAATATCAGAGGACTCCATTAACAAAACACTTGAAAGTCAAGTTCAATATGTTCTGTTCTATATCAGTTAATCTCTTTATATATATGTTAACTCTTCCATGTGTTTCCATAGAGCTTCCAAAAGATTGTTCTCCCTATGTTAGTATACAACTTTCAGCATCCTCCAGCTTACAACTTTTTTTTCTGAACTTATAATTTTATGGAAATTTATGGCTCTTAGAAAATCCATCACCACTTCAAAAGCATTATATCGAAGTCAAAATCTTCATCCTTCTTCTCAACCACCTTTCCCAGTAATCAAATTTACTGTCAAATTTACCATCAGATAAATTAGAGTCACATAAAATTAGAGTCACACCAAAGCTTAGAGTCACTTTTTGACTTATCCCTTTTCCTTACTACATATATCTAGTAAGTCACTATGTTATGTTAATTTGCTGTTTTACCATTCTTTTATAGTTTTCCCTCTTGGACTATCATGTTAGTCTAGGACTATTTCATTTAAAGCTTGGACTCCTGTAATGATTTTCTAACAGACCCTCTTGCTTCCAGTTTTTCTAAACTCCAGCTCAACCTGCATAATGCATCCCTGAAATTGTTCATGAAACTCAGCCTTTCAAGGTAACCAAAACCCTACTTACTATCAATTTGCTAAATGAAGCATGGGATCATTGTCCAGATAATTCTCAGTAAAGTACAAAGATAAGCCACAAATAACAACAGTGATAACTAATAAGGATACATATGAAAACCTCAACATGGATAAAAGAAACGTTAGCTACACACTACAGGTGAGGAGAAGCTGGCTGAATGGCAATTTGTGTTTTGTTTTATTTTTTCAGCCGTAGGATTTCAACCAACTCTAAGTTCCTTAAGCGTCATTATGAAATTGAGCTGCCCACAAAGAGAGCTAATAGAATTCTTGTATAGAGAAAAAATAACTTCATTTTATTCTATACTGGCCAGAATGTATCTGGAGAATTGTTTTAAATTGGGAGGCTACTTTAAAAATCGAATGATAAGCTAAAGGTCATCAGTGTAAATGTTATTAGAATTAGGAAGATACAAGCTCTGCCTAAAGAAGAGAAGACAGAGAATTCACAGAAACTGTTGCAATATTTAAAAGCTGTCAGGTAGAAGACAAATTAAATTTGTTTTGTAGACCCCAAAGAGTAAAGTAAGATATTGGTAATTTTTTGTCTCACTATGAATTAAAAATTATAATTATTGTAACTGATGGTTCCTATAGCCTATATCACACAGTTATGTGTCTGCACGAATGGAAAAACTTCAGATTATCATCTATTAGGAATGTTATTGCAGCAACACCAAGTGGGAAAACATCTGTATGAATGAAAAGGATTTCTACTGTCTTTTTTTTATACTTTGAATATTGGATTTGAACATTGAGATTTAGCTTAAAATAAGATAATTTCTTGATAGGTCCCCAAAATCTTTGGATCCTTATTATTTTATCTTTTTAAGCTGTTTTGCAGAATATTATTTCTGTTCTACCAACAATTTAATGTCTTTTCTTTTCTTTACAACTCCCCATTTTCTCTTTTTCCAATGATAATATCCTTCCAAAAATGTGATGGGCAACTTGTAAAAATAGATTTTATGTCATTTGTAAGTGTGAAAAAGAGACTGATATTTCTTCTCTCAAATTAATTGTAGAGGAAATTCTTTCATAGTGTTGGATTTGAGAGTGATCTGGTCACAACTTCACCAACCTTTAGATAATCAGTATTGACGCAAGTAATCCAAATGGCTAGGAAGAAATTACCATCTCTTCCCAGCCCAACCCACATATGTGGGTAGTAAAAGGTCTGAGCAGATCACATTCTCAGGCAGAGAATACATAAACGAATACATAATTGATCTGTATTTAAAGAGATGAGAGATTATGCTCCCCTGAGACCTACCTTCCTGGTTGGCATTTAAACCAAAAGAATTCCTGTCCTTATCAAAACCAACATTATAGCATAGAATACAGTATAATTCCAGTTTGTATCATCTGTCTTGTTAAATCTGGACTATTCATTTTCTTTTAAGTATGTCATTTACATACTTAAAGTCCCTTCTCTTACCTGAAAGGCATTCTACTTTGCTTGTCATTCGTTTCAGCCCTCCTATTCTAAGAGTTTGGGTCAAGCTGGGCTAATGGATGTATAAAGGCATCAATAAGTAAACAAGGCATGTGATTTTCTTCTTCAGTGCCTTAGAAAGGAGGAACAAAACAAACAACCAAAACGGGACGCCTGGGTGGCTCAGTTGGTTAAACGGCTGCCTTCGGCTCAGGTCATGATCCCAGCATCCTGGGATCGAGTCCCGCATCGGGCTCCTTGCTCAGCAGGGAGCCTGCTTCTCCCTCTGCCTCTGCCTGCCACTCTGTCTGCCTGTGCTCACTCCTGCTCTCTCTCTGACAAATAAATAAAATCTTTAAAGATAAAACAAAACAAAAAAAAAACAACCAAAACTTCATGGTTGAAGAGGAATTAATTAAGCAAGTTAAGAACACTGACAAAGAACTAGCCAATGAATTTAAAGATCATGTGGGTGGCTCAGTCAGTAAAGCATCCAACTCCTGCTTTCAGCTCAGGTCATGATCTCTGGATCCTGGGATCGAGCCCCATGTGGGGCTCAATGATCAGTGGGGAATCTGCTTGAGATTCTCTCTCCCTTGCCCTCTGCCCTACACATGCTCTCTCTCTCTCTTTCAACAAATAAATAAATGAAACTTTTAAAAATGGAAATAAAGCCAAATAGCCTTGACTGCTTCTTCAGAGCGAAATTAAATAAACTCTATTTTAATACTTTAAAAATAATTTTCTGAGTCTAGTATGATGTCTTACATTGGATATTTTTTGAACATTCAACATTGTATGAACATTCTCTTGAAAACAAATTGTGTATCCTAAAACTTTGTAATTTATTTTTCATCTTAAGTACTTTTCATATCATCTATTTTATTCCTACTTACAGGCCTTTGGCCTGTTTGATTTACTATGCCAAATGAAGCCTCAGAAATCATAATGCTGACTCATTCTTTTACTTTACAAGAATTTGTAAAATACGCATACATTTTTAACATTTACTTGCCCTTTTATCAAGAATTCTCTTCAGAAAATCATTAAATAGGGAACGTAGAAATAACATGAAACACATTTATTGTCAAAGTACTTTGCAAATATCAAATGAATAGTCAGTGCTACATACTTGGCCTTGAAATTTTAAAGGCATCCTTTTGTTTTTCCATTTGGCTGCATGCACACTGCATGGGATCTAGTAGTTTTATAATTTATAAAATCATAAAGAGGCAAAAGGGAAAATATGTTACCAGAAAAGGTTAGTAAGGAGAATTGGAAAAGATAGAATATATCTTTAGTAACTGTAAATATCCTGACAAAAGCAGGATTTGAGGGAAACAATAGTAGATTCTGAACCTAGAAGATGGGAACTTGGATTAGAATACAAAATATAGAGTACATATAGAATTTTGAGCATAGATTACAGATGGAAAAGCAAAATATGAAATAAATACAGAAAAAAAAAGAATAAAATGAACTAGCTAGGTCTTGAGTAGATGTGGCAGTCTGAAAGATTATGCCCTCAACTTCTATCTGGTTAATTCCAGATAATAGAAAAGCAGAATAGTCCTGAATTTCAAGATGAGAACACTTAGTTTGAAGCAATGTTTCAGATAATAGGAATAGGGGTAGAAAATAGTTCTTTACTTCAAGATCTTAATTTTTTATATGCAAAAAAGGTATTCTATTTATAAAAAATAATATTCAAGCATATTTATATATGATAAGAATACACAAATGTATAAACAAAAATATATATAAAATACAGAGTTACTATCCCATTGAAAGATTTGAGCATAACTTTGAGAATGCAAATGAGTGTTAATGTTTCTCCTTCCTGTCTCAAATCATTTATTATTTTTTTTAAGTAATCTCCCCCCACAAAGTGGGGCTTAAACTAGGAGTCCCAAAATCAAGAGTCACATGGTCTACCAACTGAGTCATCCAGGCACATCCCCCCCTTTTTTTCCTTTCTTTCTTTTTTGAATAATCTGATATTTTTTCATCCATACATTTATTTCATTTGCTGAACTGTAGTCTAGGAGTCTAGAACAGCACCATTTCCTCCTTCACCCAAAACCTTATTCGTGGAATAACTTCTCTTCCTTTAGGCATGTTCTACTTAATATCTCCTTCTAACTGACTGCCTTCCTTGAGCCTACTGATGCATTTGCCTAACACTAATCTGTTACCTGAACACTTCTATTCCTTCAAGCTGCCATCCAACTCATTCTTTCAACATCAAAAAGCTAAAAAAATAAAATTACAGGTTTGTTCAAATCCTTAATTGTTCTAGGTAATCCACTATTTATACATAAGGAAACGAATTCAATGTGAAATGCTTTTCTATGGTTGCTTTTTTTAAATAAATATTTCCATTATTTCATTACATTATATTAATTTCTTGGTATTGATGTTCTTTGGTATCTCTGAAGTACCATATTATGTTGACCACTGCCTCATTATTGAAATGCCTCTTTGGGTTACAATGATGCTGCACCACACATGCAGATTTCTTCTTTACTGTGTATTTATTGACCATCAAAATTATTCCCTTTCCCATTCTCTCTATATAAATGTTCTCAAGATCTTCTCTTTGTCCCTTTTCTCCTTTCTCTGTAACCAACCATTTGCCATCCCATCCACTTTCATCGTTGTTACTATATATTCTGTGCACATACTTCTTAAATCTTCAAATCCACTCCGAACTTCTTCCAGAAATTATTATTATTATTTTCAGGTTCCTATATACATATATACATATCACCTCCTGGTTGCTTGTTACCACAGATTCAAGACATCCCGAAAGGGCTGTTAACTTTCTTACAAATAAAAAATTCTCCTGTATTCAGATCAGCTCAAAAACTACCATAGTTTCCTTTCAACCAAAGAAAAAGTAAGATTTCAATAACCGTGCAAAAAAATCCTTTTAGATCAATACAACACTCATCATTTCATATCAAATTACTTTCCTTATGCCCCACTCATCTTCATCCTATACAGCTGTGTTTGACAGAAATTGTAATACAAAGCACTTATTATATATTCTAGATCCTCAGGAGATAATTACAACTTGTATTACTCTCTTAAAATTTATTGTTCTTGTCAGGTGTTTCTAGCTTTTGTCTAAGTCTCACAAATAAATCTCACTTTTCTGCCACCTCTTTATAATTGGTGCTTGTGTTGACCTATCTCTGCAGCTCTTGTTTTACCACTAAACACACACTTAGGTCACCCACAACTCCAAGGCCCTAGGTGTTCCTTTAGCTCTATAAATGTTACATTCTTTAAATGGAGATCATATTGAATTCATTCAACATTGCCCTGACATTTTACCCACTACTTGTTACACTACTTGTGACATTGTGTTATTGAAACAATTACATTGACCAATATGCTCTCTACTCTGTTCTGATTATGAGTACTTCACTTAGCAAAATTATGGACACAAAGTGGACCTCTAGAATAATTTTTGAATGATTAATCAACCCAATTACTATATACTACCCTAGAAATATACCTGGATGATGTATTATGCCTGGAAGAGGGCATTCCAAAGCTTACATTTCTATGAAAAAGAATCAGTGTGCCTACTTTGTTTTAAATAACACCTGAGAAAATACCTCTCTGTCATGGGAAATTTATCAACTCTCTCAGGTCACAGGGGAAAGGATATCAGAACTTCCATTTGTTCAGTTCCCCTAGTGGGTCTAGGTTAAGTGCTCTCATTAAAATATATCTTGTCTTTAGAAGGCAATTTACTGTAAAATCTTTTCTAATACTCATTAGTTAGTACAGTGTACACAGGGAAAAAAATCAAAGCACTTGATGCATTTTAAAAAGGGAGCAGATGGGCAAATATGATTTTTCTGTGTTTTTTTAATGGTGGAGGTGGGTTGGATGTCAATTTTGATTTGAGTGATGGTTTTCCCTTTTCCTCCTTAATTGGCCAGAATTTCCTGGCTATGGTAAAGCCAGACCAGCTAAAACATCAATCACTCTGGCAAATGTTGTTCCACATAATCAGAAATAGCATGTAATAGAGTTGTATAGCCCATACATTGCATAACTTTCTTTAGTTTTCTAAAAGAAATATATTAAAGTGAGGAGTTTGTCAATTTAAAAAGATGTCATATATATTATTTACCTATACACACTTACACATATGAACACACATATACATATGTAGTCTTTTCCTAAAATGCTATTTTTTTAACCTTTAAAACCATATTTTGGAAAGCTTTAAGAGTCAAGCAAAGAAACCAGTAATTTTTTTTGAGTCTTTATGGAAATAATCTAATCTCAGAGCAGCTCCTCTCTGGGAAAATTGCTTCTCTCCTGATTTTTCTTATCTGCAAGGTGATCTTACAACATTAATAGTTTCTTCAAGTGAGAATCAAAGGATCTTATAAAACAAAAGCAAAGTGATTATATATAGACATCAGCAGCTCAGGTGCTGGATCTAAGGTTCCATATTTAAATTTCAGTGTCTATAAGCCACATATACTAAGTAAAATGAATAATTTTAAGATGGGTGATGACAGAATTTTTAATTATTTGGAAAAATACCAATAATATTATATGTGTCTCAAAAAATAGTGAACCCACATAACTACTAAAATACAAAATTTAATTTTTCTGTATTTTATATATAAAGTTACATGAAAAATATAGAACCAATGAATACAAATCTTTATTTGAAAATTTTCCATCCAAAAGTTTGGAAACGATTTATGTTTTAACCACTCAGTTGTTCATTTGCTAGTATCAGAAAAATCGAATCAAATTAAACACAAAAAATCTGCACCAATACACATTTACTACTTAAAAATTAAATGAACACCAAATTCAGCTAAATAAAAAGGATATGACTCTGTTCAGTAGTAATAAAGTTATATTTCTGGATAGCAAAATGTTAAGAAATAGATAATTTAAATTGAATTAAAAAGATTTTATTAAACTTTTGTTTCATTTATACTTAATGGTATTTATTTTTCCTCATTATTTTCTTTAAAAAAAAGATTTGTAGTAAATCTGCTATGTAAAACATCATAGTTAATTATAATATGGTAAAAATTATACCAGAATCACATGAATGACTTGGAGGAAAAATCATTTTTCCAGATACCTACACTAAATATAGGACAGTGATCATGGTTTGTTACCTGGCCTGCTTTTCCTCCCTCTGTTACTCTCTAAAGAACCTTAATTTGTGCACCTTTGTTCTAGGAAATCCCTGAGACTCATTACATCCTAGCTGAGCTTGCCCTCCTTAAACTACAACTATCACAGTAATCCTTATTTAAGGAGATTAATTTAGGAACCCTATCTTTAGTCATAGGTGTGGCCTACCCATGGACTGTTATATTTGGTGGTGGGGGTGGGGTGTGTGACAGCAGTGCTAGAGACAAGTGAATGCAGAAGACAGAAATGTACTGAAAGGAATGATTTTTCTTCTGTGTTGGAGAAAGAGGACCCTGGTACATACTAGATATGAATAAGTGAACTTTTGTCCCAGGTTTTGTTTGTTGTGTTTTCTGGGAAGCTTGAAGATTTTCTGAATCAAAGTTTGTACTCAGTACATTTGCCAATTCCTCCTCTTCCCACTACCTAGGCTCTCACTTTTTAATAATCTTTATTATGCAAAAGAAAGTATTCAAGGTACTTTGACTCCATTATCTAACCCCTTTATCATATTATAACCCTAGAACATTGCAATTGCTACTTGCCAGCTAAAACTAAAACCCTAAAATTTTTAAGTACCTTGCCCACAGCCTGTTCTCTTATCCCAGCTGCAGTGAGCATTCAACACAGACAAAGATGCACTGAGAATCGGGGTCCTAGGATACCCTCTCAGTTAAGAAATGAACACCCACAGCCCCCACTGTTCTGTCTTAATTTTATATTCCATATTTTGCTCAAATGCCCTGCCTCATTTTTCCCCCTACCCATATCCAACCCCCTCCACTTTCCAGATGGCCTCTCCCCTCCTTAGTACCTTAGGCTTTCTATTCTCTTTTCTCAGGAATCACATACACCATGATCTCTGCTAGTTTATGGGAGATTTACTGACTAAAGGCATATCCTCAAATTAACCACCTTGCAAAATGACTTCCAAATTAATTAGCTGTCTTGAATTAATCTATGCTGCATCTCCAGGTATGGAATCACACCTGAAATATTGGTGGACTTTGCTTCTTGCAGTCTGGTGAGCACCATGTCAAGGAGGCACATAAAATATCCAATAGTTAAAAGAAAAAAAAAAAAAAAAGATTCCTTCAGTCAACAGCTCCTCATAAAGAAAATTAACTCCATACAACACATTTTGTCACATGAATATTGGTCATAATACGTGTTTTAAACATAATCATTGTTAAAAAATAAAATTCAACAATAAATTTGCATATCTAATTGGCATTAAAAGATCCATGGATCTGTCAGCATCCTATCTAGCAAATAGAAGGGAGTTACCCAGAACTAAACAAAAGAAATTTTTTAAAGCCAGAGAGAGGGCATAGAAAGAAAAAAGAAAGAAGAAAGAAAGAGAAAGAAAGAGAAAGAAAGAAAGAAAGGAGAAAGGAAGAAAAGAGACAAGAAAGAAAAGAACTTATCACCAAGGAATTTGGGGGGCCAAATTTGCCCTCCTAAATGGAGCAGAACAGATCTATCAGTAATTCCCTATAATTGACCAGGAAATTCTATGTTGACAGGTTAAAGTTTATACTCCTGGTGGGGACTGAAATGGCAATTAGGTTAGGTATTATGTCTTGGTTTACTAACTTGGGGCTTAACTTAAGTATTTCCATTTGGGGGCTGTGGTTTTCTTTTTAACATCATTAATACAATTTAAAATGTCTTCATATGTCCTTAAAATGTGGTTACAAATGTGACACACAAAATCGATGTGTGTATTACTCATGGCAGAAACTTTTTCAGGTTAACATACCCAATCTTAAGTCAAAGACAAAATGTTCAATTCATACAATCTTAATGTGTTCAGTTTATCAAAAATATTCTGTCCAAAATATAGGAACAACTGTAAAATAGTGGAGTGTTTCTTAAAGGGTATTTTCGGTTACAAAAAGTGTCAATGTTCCACATAATTAAAAAGAAAAATACATTCTCTCTCCTCTGGGGGAGAAAAAAAAGGAGGGGGGATCTCTCAAATAAATGGCTCTTAACAATGTGAAGCTGCCAAAAAAATCAATTCTTTCTATTGCTATTAGAAAATAGCTATTATTCATTTGATAGATTTTACTACTTCATAGCCCAAACTCATAAAAGAAGGATGAACATGTTATTTACCAAACATATCCATGATTAAGTTTTATTTATTTGCGTAAAGCCATAGGACATGCACTTCCAAATGTTAACAAATAGGCCATGTCTGTGATTCTCTTCCTGCTGTCAGTAAATCTATGCACTCTCCCTTTCTGCTCCCTCTACCTGCAAACTTAACAGATACTGCTTTTGTTTTGGAAAATTCAACATATTGTTTCTTGTCTGCACTGGCTAGCATGATTGCAAAGAAATAAAGCTTTTATCAGGGAATAGAGGAAAACATTTGTATTCACCTGGATAAATAATCTTGTCCTGAAGGGAAAGCATGATGATCAATAAATTCCACACCATTAAGATTTAAAACATATATTTATCAAAGATTATAACATAAAAAGAAGAGTCATATCCTATGGTAGGTAGCTACTATATATGAACTAGTTTTATTTCCTTGAAAAACAATTTAACTTTATCTTATACATTTAAGTATTTGCATATTCTTTACTCTAGCAATTTCATTTCTCCCATCCAAGTACTAACCAGGCCCGACCCTGCTTAGCTTCCGAGATAATCTAGCAATTTCATTTCTGAAAATTACTGTACACATTCACCATTTAGAAAACTTTTCAGAGAAGCACAGTTTTTAGAAGAAAAGAAAAGAAAAAACCTGAAAATAACTCAAATATTCACCCAAGACAAGAAGAAATGGATAAGTAAACTGTGGGGAGTTCTTATCTTTGCTAAATAAAATAATATACAACAGTGAAAATCAGTTAATGAATAAATGAATGGAAACATTTCTAAATTGAAATATTATAGAAAAATATGTGTTGAAGAAAACATACAATGTGAATTTTTATATAAAATTTAAATCACAAAAAGCCTAAATATGTCCATAATAAAAAAGAAAGTAAATGATAGGGAAACATTTTATTTTACGATTTTTTTTTTGAAGATTTTATTTATTTGTCAGAGAGAGGGAGAGAGAGCGAACGAGCACAGGCAGACAGAGTGGCAGGCAGAGGCAGAGGGAGAAGCAGGCTCCCTGCCGAGCAAGGAGCCCGATGTGGGACTCGATCCCAGGACGCTGGGATCATGACCTGAGCCGAAGGCAGCCGCTTAACCAACTGAGCCACCCAGGCGTCCTAGGAAACATTTTAAAAAGTGGTTAAACTTGGGAAGAATGGAACACCAATGAAAAAAAGCATGAAGAAATTCATTGGTATGGTTATTAGTCAATTATTTAACTTAGATGGCAGGTAAAAGTTTATATGTGCACACTTTTATGTGTGAAACATTTTATTAAAATAATTATTTACCATAAAAGAAAAATTGTTCTATAGTCTTATATGTGTAATGCTTAGAATATTACTATAGTATTTTTCTGATAATCTGCAATTTCATATTTTTCTATAACTATGCTTAAATTTTGCTCTTATAAATGTTGATAGTCCTACTGATGTGGTTTTTAATAGTATTAGAAGTACATGGGGTGTCTGGGTGGCTCAGTGGGTTAAAGCCTCTGCCTTAGGCTCAGGTCATGGTCTCAGGGTCCTGGAATCGAGCCCTCTATCAGGCTCTCTGTGCAGCAAGGAGCCTGCTTCCCCCTCTCTCTCTGCCTCTCTGCCTACTTGTGATCTCTGTCTGTCAAATAAATAAATAAAAATCTTAAAAAAAAAAAAAGAAGTACAATAAGTTCAAAACTTCTCTCTTCATTTAAAATTTCTAGATTTTTGGTTTGTGTATCATTTGGTTCTTCCCTTATATTATTAAAGTTAAGCCACTAATAGATACCAATTGATGAACAGTTGGATGAAAGGCAGGCAGAAACAAGCCCCATCTCCACCACCTCCACCCCCCTAACCAGTCCCCCCTAACCCTAACCAAGATAAAACTACCCTTAAAGTATCTTACACCACCCTGAGGGAGAACTCCACCATTTCCCACTCACTAGAACGTGATTAGATGACAGGCGCAGGAAGGGTTAATCATATCAAAACAGCCAATAAACCCATAAAAACCTCTAGACTTAGAAACTCCCATGGCAACCATCTGGGGTCCCCTCCCTCTTAGAGAGCTTTGTATTAGCTCTCAATTAACTTGGCTTTGCTGCCAACCACTCCTCCTCTGGTCTACCTCTTCATTCTTCTAAGTTGCGTAACCAAGAACCATGGACACAGAAGGAGAATGAAATCCTGCAACATCAATGATGTTGCAAATGAGATTATATGAAAAGTTCTATTTTCTATCATTACGTGTTAATTTTTAACAGTGATCAACTTAGTAAACTTAAATGTATACTGCTATGCTCTAGTAAAATACTATAACTTATCACAAAACCTACATGATTCCAAAATATATTGTGTAACAATTTTTTTAAAGATTTTATTTATTTATTTGTCAGAGAAAGAGAGAGATCAAGAGAGTGAGCACAAGCAGGGAGAACAACACAAGCAGGGAGAACAGCAGGCAGAGGCAGAAGCAGGCACCCTGCTGAGCAAGGAGCCGGATGTGGGACTAGATCCCAGGAGGATAGCATCATGACCTGAGTGGAAGGTAGATGCCTAACCGACTGAGCCACCCAGGCATCCCTTATTTAACAATAAACTAATGTAGTTAAAATAGATACCTTGCTTTAATCACTGAATAAGATTATATACCAGGTAAATATGTAGTAACCGTGAGACAAAAAGTAGTATAAAGTTTAGAAAGCAAACTGCTTTTATACCGTTTTAATAGAGCTTGATGAGGTTCAGTGTAAGTTGCCCTAAAATATGCCACTTTGGCATACTGAATAATTTTGAATTAAAGTTACTTAAGGTAAAAAAAAATAATAAAAAAACATAAATTACTTAAGGAATAATGGGCATAAGAAGGACACCCTGATGGTCCTTTTTTTTTTTCCCCTCTACCCTCCTTATTTTTCCCTGAAAGCAGGAGACAAATTTGCCATGTGAGGGCTACCCTACTCTCCTTGTACCTGGAGGTAAAAGGCATCCTTATCACCAGAGATAGGGTATTAAGAGCCAAGATGTCTATGTAAACAAACTTTGTTATTTCTTTTTCCCTACTCCAAACCCAAACCCTTTTGTCAGTCCTTCACAAATAATTGTTTCTTTGTTTAAAAAAGTATAAAATCTTGCTTGGTCATTTTGGAGAGTCTCATATTTTTATGAGCCCTTATATGTCTGAAATTGAATTTATTTTTCTCCTGTTATTCTGTCTTATGCCAACTTAATTATTAGACCAAAGAACCCGGGAGGGAAGAAAGGAAGATTTGTCCTCCTCTAGGAGCTCAGCCCTACGCTTGGTGCTCTCTTAATGTTATTTCCTTCTGTTTTCAACTAAAAGATCTATCCACCACTTACTGTCTTAGGTAGCTCTTGACTAGCTTTATGCCTGTTGTTTACACCTGACAAAGATGTCTTTTAAGCATGGACCACCCTAGAATCTGTCTAGGCACTACTTGGCTAATGCCACACTTAGCCTGGAATGATCTGAACTAGGTTTCTTGATTATTTTGTTGTTGTTTCATTTTGGTAGTAGCGGTGCGGTAGCAATTATTGTTGAAGAGAGGTAAGTTTTTATTTTTTTGTTTCACAAATAATGTTGGCTGACTTGATTGCTGTTGGTGCTTAGTCAAAGAGACCAAATTCTGTATTGCTCTTGTTTTACCAGCTTTATTGTGATAGTAGTGATGATGATGATATTGTGATGATGATTTCAATGTATTGAGCATTTTCTGAAGCTTTTTAAACTTGCTGTAAGGATTTCGAATGAATGGATTAATTTAATTCTGACAAAAAAAACAGGAAGTATGCATTATTATCCCCACTTTACATATGAGGGCACTGAATCAAGGAATGTTTAAATAACTTCCTCAAAGTCTCAAAGATATAAGTAGCATGATCTACATTGGAACCTAACAATGTTCCTCACCACTTGAAGTGCAGAATGTAGGAATAAATGCATTTTTCTATGCCTGGCTCAGAGTGGTATACTTATAGGACTCTATGCTTTCCCTTTGCAAACCTCCATTCTCCCGAACAGAATGTTCAGTAAGTGTCTGCAGTAAAGTTGACATCTGAGGAAGTCCTTCCTACTTTAACCACCCTACAGGGACACAAACTGTCATTTCCAGAGCTGAGCAAAGACCAAGGAAAGAAGGTCTCCTCTTCTGCAATCTTCCAGCACTCTTTCCTTGGGTTGCCTTATTAGCCAGCTAATGGTTTTCTGAGTTTTTCCAAGATATCAGCATTTTAGAAGAGCAATGAGGATCAGAAGGTCAAGGGTATGCAGTTCCCTACAACATCAACCCCTGTTTGCTGAGGACTCAGTGTGCAGACCTATTCAGACCACTGAAAAGTCTTGTGGCAACCCAAAACTGGCAAAATCAAAACTTTACTTGGTTAGTTAAAGTAAAACTCTCAAAACTACTTCATTATTAAAATCATACCTCTTTTCAAGCAGACTTTGGGAAAATGCTATGTGGCTTTTAATAAAAAGGATGAATATATATGATTCTCTTTTCTAAAATATGCTCTCCTAGCATCAAAAATAAATGGCCAACAAACACTTTATGCTTCAAAAAAGTAGAGATAATTCAGACTTATCGGTTTGATCCTTCCACAACCAGTATCAACAACCAAGGGATCAGAAGCCAAAATCTCACAGACCCAGTACAAAATGAGGTATGGTTTCATCAATTACATGTAATGCTTAGTCAGCAGAAAACCTAAGAACAGAGTTCATGAGTTATCTGTATTCCCAAACCTGAAGCATGTGTCATTACAGAAATCAGTTCCAATTCACCATATAGATCTTTTGCATGCTATTATATATTTGATCCTTGTGCATGGATACACACACATACAGACACACACACACACAAGTTCTATGCTACATACAGAATAAAATATAAGGGTATGCTCTTTAATAAATACAAATATTTACTAGTAAATGCTAGCTCTGTTCATTAAATTAATGATTTCATTGCTCTACTCTCTCATTTCATATTTACTTTCTAAAATATTGTTTGAGGTTGGAAGCTCTTACCCTTGCCTTCTAATTTTTTTTTTTTAAGATTTTGTTTATTTATTTGACAGAGAGAGAGAGAGAGCACAACTACGCAGAGCAGCAGACAGAGGGAGAGAGAGAAGCAGGCTCTCTGCTAAGCAGGGAGCCTGATGTGGGGCTCTATCCCAGGACCCTGGAATCATGACCCGAGCTGAAGGCAGTCACTTAACCAACTGAGCCACCCAGGCACCCCCCCCTTGCCTTCTATTTTTAAGATAACATTATTTCATTAAATAAGTATTAACTGAATAGCTGTCCTGCGCTATTTTAACTTCTTTTAATTACTTAGGATGAAACTTATAGTACACTTTTTTGTAGCTCTTTATGATTTTACTCTGATTGTAGCATCTGTCTTCAAAGAAAAGTAATTGATTACCTGAATCAGAAGAACATGTGAATTGTACAATATTTACAATTAAGAAAATCAATGATTTACAAATATCTACACTTAAGTTGATACTAAGTATGAAAATATTAAGGTTTTAGCTGGAATTTTGTCATCCAATTATTTGATGAGTGTGTTTGTACTACAATTCAAAAACAGAAGAGGGAAAAAAAATAATAGATTTGAAAAAGTATTACATATACTGATATTTTCCCAAGCAATATATCCTTGACTTTAACAAAGCAGTCATACTTAATTGAAATTAACAACCTTAATAATTTAGAATTAGAGCTCACATTAAATATGCATGTTAAAATAGCTTTCCATAATATATATGCAAATTAACTTATATATTCAAATTGTGTTAAAATGTTAGATATTATATTCTCACTCTTGTAATAGATATTTTAACTTAAATTTACATTGATTATAAAGCAAAAATATCAACACTTATGTTTCATATATGTTAATCTTATGATTTCCTTTGATATAACATTTTGACATTATCTTTAAGAGGTAGAGTGATTCTAAATCATTGCTACAGGATTCCCCGGCACATTTCTCCTGCTTCCTACTTTTCATGGTTGTCAGGAAAAGCTTTATTTTCTTGAACACTTGAGTACCATTTATAATTGTAATCAATGTTTATATTTTATTAATTGTATACTAATGTCCATAAAATATTAATCTACATTAATGTATATCTGTATATCATGTTATATAATATATACCAATGTGTATAGAAAAACTAAGATGATTTATTGAATATGGGGATGAAGTTCAGCTCTGCTCTTTGAAAAGGGAGTCAGCACTGTGCTTATCATGAAACAACATATTTTCCAGAGATACTCATTCAGCTACTGTGGACTTCTACAAAAGACTAAAAAATAGGAATGTTTCCCAAAGCTGTCTTGCATAGAGTGTGCATTTTAGAAAAGATATCAGAGAATAAGATGGGTCATTGGAAAGAATGAAAGCTGAATGTGGCATCAACTCCAGTTATAGAATAAAAGCCACTGTTTTAATCTTTATAGTGTAACAGTTGCCAATAGTACAAAATGAATTTGATGGAGCACCAAAAACATAACAAGTTGAATAAAATGTATTTTTGTTGATGAAAAAGAAAACAATCTTGTGGGTCACAATTTCTTGATCCTGTGAATTCAGATTCCTTTGAAGAGTATAATATTGATTTGTGAAGTGTCTTGTTATTACTAAAAGCTATTCTCTTTACTTTGATGCATTTCTCTAACAAAAAAAGAAATGAGATTACACAGCTGATATCATTAAAGCAAGAGCAAAATTGCATTAAAATGCCATGTTTAAAGAACTGAACAAGAAAAGCAAGGAGTTTGGTTTGCTTAAATTTTGCAAGAAAGCCTAGAAACAAATCTCAGAGTAAACTCAGTCCCCAAAATGAAACACCTCACCTTTACTTTCAAAGTTATTTTTCATCAGTTACTTAAGAAAACACAAAACATTTATTTTTACCTTAATCTAAGATAAATAGTATGACTACATTTAAAGAGTTACAGTACTTTAAAAAATAAGTTATAAGTATATCTAAAGCTATCAAATATGACAAGTTTTACCATATTATTTAGCAAGCAGTGCTTTCTGGTCAGAAATACGTAGCAGTCAGTCTTTATGGAACTGAAATAAAATGAATACATTTACAAAATATTTTTTTCTTGGTTTGGGTATTGAAACCACTTGTTCATCTTATTATTATTATCGCTATTATTACTATTATTTTTATAAATGTGACCAACACTAGCTGCATGATTCTCATAATCATTCCTTATTGTACTTATAATCTTCATTTAGAAAGAGCTTTATAATACCACCTTATCATATATTACATATTATATTACATTGATGGTTGCTTTTTTAAAAAAGATTTTATTTATTATTTGTCAGAGAGAGTGAGCACAGGCAGACAGAGCGGCAGGCAGAGGCAGAGGGAGAAGCAGGCTCCCTGCTGAGCAAGGAGCCCGTTGTGGGACTCTATCCCAGGACGCTGGGATCATGACCTGAGCCGAAGGCAGCCACTTAACCAACTGAGCCACCCAGGCATCCCTGATGGTTGCTTCTAATAAATATTAGTCAATGGCACTGACTTCATGAAAATAAATGATTTGTTTTCTTTGTATCTTTTTTGAGCATTCATCCTTTACTACAGAATGAAAGAATAAAGAGAAGTCTCCCCTATTACCCAGTTTTCCTCAGTTTTAATGATAGAATCATGAGTATTCATTCAAGGATGTGCACAGAATACCTACCTTGTGGCCAGTGCCATGGGAGGTCCTAGGGATTTGACAGTGAACAAGATAGATATGGCTTGTCCACAGACAGCTTACTGTCACACACATAAAATAAACTTATTTTAGGAAGTGCAAAGTATTACACAGTACACTTTAGAAAAGACAAGGGAGAAAGATCTCTCTGAAGAGAGAAAATTGACACTGAGATGCAAAGAGAGCCTCCTGAAAAAGGGAAACAATCAGAAAGGTTGTTGATGTGCCAAACATTTTGTCATATTTGAGGAAAAAAAAAAAAAAACACGCCAGAGTGGCTGAAGCAAAGGACAGAGTGATATGCTAATAAGGTCAAAGACAAGGCAGAGCTGGGCAACACAAGATTTGATTTTTCATAAGGGGTTTAGATTTCATATTGAAGGCAAGAGAAACAAAAAGTGTCCAAAACAGGAGGGGTGGTAGAATGGACGTTTACCCAATTTAAAATTTCAGAATGTTCTACTACATGATCAATAGTGATGGAACATTTCTAATACTATAACATGAAAATCTAGTCACACAGAATGATTTCTGAAAAATATAGGAAGTATAGATACCATCTTATGCTTTGGAACAATCACAGTATTCATTACCGTCTGAAGTACAGACATTCCCAAACTGCCAAAAGCTGTTTAAACTTTCATATTCCCAAATAAATCTGACCTCATAATCTGGTCTTCTGATGATATCTGGTATCTGCCTCTGGGACCAGACTTTGGACAACATTTATATAGAAAAAAAAGTACTCAGTGTTACTTAAGTGTGCTACTTCATTGGAATTGCTTTGCTTTGTTTTACAATTCCTGTAACTATTAAAATTTTAAATTTGTAAAAATTTAGGTTCATTACAAGAATGCACTCTACACTCATTAGTTTCTATACACCAACAAAACCAAACCAAACCAAAAAAAGTCACTCAAAAGGCAATAAACTCTTTAAATATTTATGAGAAAATTCCTCTATAAACTCTCTTATATTTTATGTTCTCATTGGGCAACTTTGGCATTAAATATGGATAAAGTGATGGTTTTCATAAGGATGTCCAGTATTAGAATGTTAGGATGATTTTAATTAGTCTCCATCAGCAGGATGGGTTTACCTGTGTGCTTGTCCATGTGAAGTGCATATAAATCCTGGAGCATCACCTATGAATTTAAATCAGAAAGCTCATCAACTTCTGTTGGCAAGGTGAAAGATAAAAGCCACAGAAGGTCCTTCCCAGCCTCTGTCACTAATGATAAACAGCATTAACTGCTTCTGTAGACACTAATGCTGCTATCTTGGGAAAACAGGCAGCTACCATGAGAACTTTACAGCTTCACTAATCGTACTTTTGTTTGTCACAAAACACAAAATAAAAACTCAACAAAGAAGCAATAAATATTAGCATTTATGAACAAAAGAAGGTCACATAAATATGTAGATCTCTAAATATGCAATGCAATCTTCATTAACCAAATATCATGTTCATTATTATAAGCTCTTATTGTAGTAGAAAGAAACAACAGAAAATAAGAGCAAATTAAATGAAAGCTGGGGCAGATTCTGCTATGTCGGAAGCATTTTCTATTTAAAGACCTGGTGATTATAATATAAAAACAAATGCTTTAATGCTATGAAATATTTATTTGCTTTAAGGAATCTTCAGTAGAAATTAATATTTTAAATGCTGTGATGTCAGAAAACAAACTTTTCTCCTAGTTCATTGAGAATATTTTCTTTGTGTCATTGTTTTCCATTCAGAGGTTTTCTTAAAATTATGTTTTTATCTTAAAGGCAAAATATTCATATTTAATACATTCAATAATGTTGCTTATTAAGCTCAAACAGCATGTGGCTAATTTTGATATTTAATATAGAGATACCCAAACAATGTTACAACTTATCAGGATGGTACACCATTATTGAACTAAGAAAAACACTAACAAGTTCAAAATAAAGAGTAAATCATCATACATAAACTTTTTCTAAATACCTGTGTTTATAGAATCTGTGTGATGTTCAGCTTATTTTTCATCCTTTTAAGTAAGAATTCCTAGTTCTTTGAATTATAGTCAATGGCTTAGTTTTCTTTCTACAGTTTTCCTTTTTTTATACTATATTCTTAACATGTTTTACTCTCGTTTTTTTCTTCTCTGATACATTTCCAATGAGATTAATAAAATGATAGCTCAAGTAGTTCAAATTCATCAACCAATTAGTTAACTGTGCTACTAATCATACAAAAACCTTATCTCATGATCCCTGCTGTGAATATGTATTAAAAATATCACATTATTCCCTCAGTTACTAAATCTGTTGGAATATAATTAGTAATGTTATATTAAAACTCAAGAGCAGTTAGGTAACATGCATGTAGTTTAGGGGAGATGTATGACAAATCAGAGCATGTCTATTAAAAGGACACTTAAAGCACAAAAAAACCATGTGTGGATGATCTGGATGCCAAGGGCATGGACATTCTTGGATAACCATTAGTTTTATTACCTGTAAAATGAGTTAATAATAGTATCAATTTCATATAGTTGCTCTGAAAATCATTACATAGGCATGTCAAATGTTTAGCATACAAACTGACCATAATAGATGTGCAGTAATTATTAGTTATTATAATTTACTCAGATGACTTCAAATGTGATTATTGAGACATATAAAATAATGAGAATAATCACAAGCACATTTATTCATTGGTGCAAAAATACCATGATGACCCAGGGAATATGGTACTGAAGTGTTTATAGTGGGAGGAATTCATAAAGCTGAATTATCAGAAAAAAGGAATTGGGAACCCAGTCTTTTATAATTTTATAATTCATATAAATAAATGTATTATTTATATAAATTGAGAAAAGAAAGAGCATATTGTATATTTATTCTTATTAGACATGGAATCAGTTGGATCTATCTCTGATTCAAAATGTATTTCTCGGGGCATCTGGCTGGCTCAGTCATAAAGCATGTGATTCTCTGAACTTGAATTTCTTCACCTTGAGAATATGAATAATATATCTGAAGCACAGTGTTGTTTAGGGGATTAGAGAGTATTTATTAAAGGACATAGTTAGCCATCTTAATTTGACTCATAACAATGTCTTCAGATAATGTTTATTGAATAAATGAATCGCCATATCATATTTTTACCTGAAGAACCATCAAATATGGAAAATAACAATATGGAACTACTGAGCCAGAAGTAGATATTTAGCCACTATAAGAGAATTGCAAGCTTTAGACTCAAAAATATCTGAGCATCTTAAATGTGGGCCAAGATCTCTGTGTGGTAAAATCCTACTCAACTTATTTTTTCTCTATCCAGTTAAAATTATCTCTAGTGATCTTTAGAAATTTAGGGTGGGTAGCTATAAAGAATATAAAAACAACATCCATAAATTTTGATTAAAGTAGGTATAACTCGGCAGATATAGCTACTACATTAAGGGACTTTATATATAGTTTTCTCCTAAACATTTTACTTTTTGGAATTCTTTATAAACAAGAACACAATGTCTCTTATAATCTCTTTATTTTATTTTTTTTAAATTTTGCTATTTCTTTAAATAAGAGACTTCTTTCAATGCATAAAGTATATAATGTCAAAATTTATCTTGCATCATTTAAAATTGATGGCTTTTGTGAAACATTTCAGAGTTCCAATAGTGATTTCCTTTAGGAGTTCTGTATGGAACTATTTTTCTTTAACACAGGAACATTTGAGGAACTTTGTCAAAGACTGATGTGATATAGACAATGATTTGTCCAAGCACTTTTCACTACATCCTTAAAATATTGCCATTTCACAACCTCATAGATTAGTGTAGAAAAACAAAAAGTTAAGTCTATAGAATGTAGTTATTTTGTGAAAAGGTCTACATACATATCTTATATGTTATATATACCACACATATATTTATATATGTAAGATTTTTAAAGGTTAATGATGGAGATGTATGTAATATATATAAATCATAGATTATATATATCATAACATGTGTTCTATGTATGTGTATCTATTATATTTATATATAATTAAATATATATAATATTTAATTATAATTCACCATCATCAATCTTTGGTCCAATTCTCCATTATTACTTTTTAAATATCTTACCCTTATTTACATATTTGCATTCAAGATTTTAGTATAATAAGTTGGCATTTTAATTATAATTGACATCTTTTAAAACTCCTGTTTTTCTTCAGCAACATTTTCAATCTTAAAAAAGTTCATTTTCGGGACATTTGGGTGGCTCAGTTGGCTGAACATCCGAGTGTTGATTTTGGCTCAGGTCATGATCTCAGGGTCCTGAGATGGAGCCATGAGTCATGGTCCCTGCTCAGCAGGGAGTCTGCTTGAGAGTGTCTCCCTCTGCCCCACTCTCACTCAAGAACATGCTCTTTCTCACACCCCCAAATACATAAATCTTTAAAAATTAATTATCAGCAAAATATTTGAAAGGAGAAGGATGTATGAAGAGAGAAATCACAACTGTTTGGAATATTAATCTTATTTTATTTTATTTTATTTATTTGTCAGATAGAAATGGAGTGAGCACAAGTAGAGTGAGCAGTAGGCAGAGGGAGAAGCAGACTTCCTGCTGAGCAAGTTTGATCCCAGGACCTTGAGATCATGACTTGAGCCAAAGGCAGATGCTTAACCCACTGAGCTACCCAGGTGTCCCAATTTTTAAAATATTAGATTTTATTATTTTCAGGACAAATTAAGACAGTCTGTTGCTTTTGGCTCTGTCTTTTTTTCCTGAAGGGGTTAGAGATTGATCTGGGACAGATATTGTATTACAATTTCAACCAATAAAGTGGGCAACTGATACAGATAGGGTACAATGAGGGATCTTTAAATAGGGAAATAATGATGAATAGTGACATTTTCTTCCATAGTCATCTGTATATATCTAAACTCTCCGTAAAAATAATTAGAAATGTATTTTCTTTTCTGTCAGGATAAAGTATGTTTGGTTGCAAAGAAAGAGCCATGCAGATATTTATTTTTAATTGATATTTCTAGAATAGATGCATATGCATATAAAAAATGTGGATAAAGAGCAAATAAATATAGATACTACCTTGCTAGCTAAAATGTTTCTTTCAGGTATGTATATGAATCTCATCTATAGATCTCCCCTATTTGATACTATCTATTCTATTAGCATGGAAAATTAAGAATTGACTGCAGGGAAATGTCTAGAAATAATGTTGGTCCACACAATAGTGTTAGCCCACTCCCCTCTAATCATTTGCATGTACAATAGCTAAAACACCACTTTCAACACTGTATTTTTTGCTCTTCCTTGTAACTATTGTTGAAGATGAAATTAGATCGTCAGAAGCTAGTGGTCTGTGAAGGACACAATACTTCTCTATCACCAGTGAACAATAGTTAGTGATGTATAACCCAGGGCCCTGAAACTGAAAAGTTACAAGTATTCAAGACCTCTAGTCATACACAAAACTCAAGTGATAATAGCTTTAGTAATTGCTAAAATTATTAAAAAGACACCTCTGCTATGAGGCCATAAAAATGTACCCAAATTAATTTTTGTGGATAATTCATTAGTGCTTTTTTTGTTCAATTATTTCTTCAGTGTTGTAGCCTACACATCCTTCAAGATATGAATGGGGAGAACACAGGATTCCACCTCTCACCACACTTCTGAGAAGGTCATGTTATCAATTTTGGGTAGTTTCTAACTGCAGATTCCTGATTCTCAAATGTATCCTGTGTAATTATGTGGTAGTCATATGCATGTAGTAGGAACTTAAGGACATGGCAGTGAACAAAGATTGGTATATCACTACATTCACTTTAGTCTCATTCCTTTTCAGTCCAAGTCACAGGGCTGAAAATAGGCTGAGCAGCATAGTATATATACATAATGCTAACCTTAGATATATATATATATAGTATGAAAGTACTCCAGAAATATAGGCAGCATGAAAGCACTCCCTACCATGTCAACATATTTCTAATTCTTATAGCAACAAAGAATTTAATTAACCCTCTCAGGAAAGTCAATGTATTGACTCTTTAGTTTGTACCAGGGAAAATCCTGCAAGCTAATGATATAATTGTGAATATACGTGGTGCCTGGGTAGTTTAGTCAGTTGGACATCTGCCTCTGACTTGGGTGGTGACCCCAGGGTCTTGGGATTGAGCCCTGCATTGGGCTCTCTGCTCTGAGGGGAGTCTACTTTTCCCTCTCCCTCTGCCATTCCCCCTGCTTGTGCTCACTCTCTCACTTTCACTCTCTCAAATAAATAAAATCTTTAAAACAAACAAACAAAAAAAACAAAACAAAACATGGTCAATACTCAAGGACCTTACAGTTTTGATTTAAGTCCCCAAACAACAAACAGGCAATCACAAAATAGTGTCTTAAAACTGTGGAAGCATGTAGTAAGGGTGCTTCATCCAGGCTTGGGATTATTTATTTCTAAATAAAATTCTGTAGCCCAGGAGAATACATTCTATTTCTTTTGCATACTTCCTGTATGTTACTCTAGTGTCTGATAGGTGCAAAATAAATATTTATGAAACTGAAGTAATAATGGAAGACATTTTGCTTATGTGTTGGTTAGCAAGAAACAAATGTGCAAGTACATTTAAAGTATTTTAAATTTCTGTAAGTGGTTATTCAATAGAAAAACTCACCCTAAAATTAACATGTTATTAAATGTATTTCATCAGAGGGTGCATGATTATTAAAATATATGGATATAACATAATTTGATATCATGCATCAAAATCATCCATCATTAACAGGACATATCAATTTATGATATATTATGATATACTTATTTTTGTCACTAAGAAATATACATATTTCTCTTTGTCACAAAATGTTTCCTTTGAGAAATAAGTTGAACATGCATGTCAGAATACTATGAAAGGAAAAGCCAATGAGATAGCTAAACTATCTGTAATAATTTTAATTCTAGTTAATCCAGTATCTACTTCAAATAAAAGCACTGGTAGAAGATTAAAATTATTATTCCCCATATTCCAATCATTATATCTGCTAATTGATAAAAATTTTAATTTTTGGTTATAAATAAAAAGATAGTAAAATGAAGGATTGATATGAAATAATACAGTGAGGATATTAATTCTTCTAAGAATAATATGCCATTCACAGAGTGAAAGATAGATACAATTCTAGTGGTGATATTTGATATTAAAGTTGTTTTTTTAAAACCAGCATTTTTAAGGCATTTAAAGCAAATGCTACTATTAAATTAGTTTATTTATTTTTGTCTGAATTAGCTATTATACAAGTACTTAGAGTCTTATTTATACAATATGGTGACATCTCCCCTGTGGTTAAAATTTTTCTAATAAAAGCCTTAGAACTTTGTCCTTTCAAAGATTATAAATGAAAAATTACCACAAATAACAAGCCTAACAAAACAACATTCTGACTGCATTGTCATATTTATTATAAAACACTTGGTTCACTGCATTTTGGCATTTTATACAACTGGTTCTGACAGTGATTAACATGGTTTGGGCTTCTGCAGTTTCACCCAAGAGAAATAAAACACCAAAATCTCCGCAGGTGTGTAATGGGCCAGAGATTTACAATCTGTTCTGCAAAGTCAGACTTCAAAGACTTGAAAAAAATCCTAAAGTTGGCAGTGCCTCTATCATCACTATTATTTAAGGTATTTTCCATATCTCAAAAGGAACTGTGGGGCTAATTGCAAAGATCTCAACTCCAATTTAATTTCCCTTCAAGTCTTTTCAGAAGACAAGTTTCATTATCATCTGCACATTCCAGGGGAACGGACAGCCCCTATATGAAGCTGCAAACTAAATATTTAAGTATTTACTTGTACTTCCAAGGAGACTTCACTTACTTGAAGTATGTTGCATCATTTAACTGATGCTAAGGAGTAGTTGGGAAGTACTGAGGTAATTACCAAATGACAATCAGGCAGCAGCACCTGGGTTATGGCAGCCCCAGGACAAGTGCCCATAATTGCTTCCATGATTGCTTCATGTGCACCCAATATTAAACTTACCCAATTAGGGTCAGAATGCACATGATCATTTCAATTATAGGAATGTTCATCTTCCTGAGAGCTGCTCACAGAGGAAAAAGTTCAAATAGTGCTATTTAAATTTTTAAATGTGAGTTTACCCCTTTTAGTGGATAATCAGGTCTACACGTGTGCTTGACCTGAGTACAAATTGTTTCATCTGTTAGAAGAATTTTCCACTTACATATTTTCAAATATCATCACTGTAACTTACTATTCCATAAGTAAACAACTAGTAAACAGTACAAAGAAAGATAATTTTAATGATGTGTCCCTCAGAAAATCAGTAATGGATTACTTTCTTTAAACCTGAATTCTGTTCATAAATTTCAATGAAATCACCCAGTAATCTCTCTGTCAACCAAGGCTATTACTGACAGAAATGAAATAAATTGAATAATAAGCCAATATTTTTAGTCAATTTAACCACCAAAGGTTTTGATTGCTATGATATTTTGCCTGAAGTATAGTTCTCTTTACTTCAAATACATTTGTTGAAAATTGTCAAGGTCATAGATGTACACATTAGCGGTATCGGTCAGGGTAGCAAAGAGAAAAGCCTTCTCCCATTATAGGAGATCGCAGCCTTCATTCCAACACTTATCATCACCTTATCAACCTTGCCTAAAAGAGGGAATAATCTTGAAAGAAAGAAAAAAAAAGAGCCCTCCTAATTCTTGATTCAAAAGTATGCTTAGTGCTAAGTATATATGATATATGTTTTATAGATCATAAGTAATCTCAGTACATATTCACATATATGATAAATATAAATTGTATATTATCTGAAAACCATCACAATACTACACATTTTAAAGTTTCAGTATTTTTAGGATATGGATAAGGATAAAATATCCATTTGTCAAAACTATCTCTTAAAAATATAAACAAAAAATCTAAATACAAATGTGCTACCAAGGTTTTCAGTAGTATGTGAAGAATGGCATTCTGCCATTTACCAGTGTTTTAAAGTCCTACACTTAATTCTCTTTCCATGCTTCAAGGTTTTCATAGTAGGAACAAGCATACAATCCAGAACAAGCATCAGAACCACAAGGGTATGTTGCTTGGCTTAGTTTCCTGACTGAAGTTATTGCATTGTATCTGCCAGGATCCTTTAGCAAATTTCAATCAATAATGTTAACCTGAAGCCAGCATTGACCTAACTGAACTTGAACTTGCTGTAACATTTTATTACAAAGATTGGAGGCTGTAATAATTTATTGTTTTAAAACAAAAAAATAGAACCTTTTAGATTTATACAAAAGCCATAATTTATGTAGTGATGTTAATTTTGAGGGTATGATGTGCTTTAATCTCTTATTCTGCTTGCCATTTTGTGACAGAAATGCTGAAGCCATCTGAAGGTTACAAACAATGTTCACTAATAACGAGCTCTTATGTCCTTGTAGGTTTCACTTTGATGGATATCCATAGTGTTTCCCCATGACATAATTCTACAGAGGAAAAACACATCTTGAAAATACAGTTTGTGCTTTCACCTTCAAATAAAACTAGTGTGATTTTTAAAATAAACTAAAAATGAGAAATAAGCACACATTTTTGTCATAGTCCTGTAATGATTTTTATGCAGGTACTGCTAGATTTAATTGCTAAAAACAAGCTTGCTATAGAAAGAAGAGTTGATATAGTGGAGTGCCTTCTAAGGATTATATATTATTTAAAATCCATCCATTTAGTCATAAAACAGTAATACCTTTCTAATGAGACATATTTTTCCTCTGGGAAAACAAAGTTATCACTTTTAATAAAACCGTATAAGGGCTTGGGAGTCAAGATGGCGGAGAAGTAACAGGCTGAGATGACATCAGGCAGCAGGAGATCAGCTAGATAGCCTATCAAACCATTCTGAACACCTACGAATCCAACAGGAGATCGAAGAGAAGAAAAACAACAATTCTAGAAACAGAAAATCGGCCACTTTCTAAAAGGTAGGACCAGCGGAGAAGTGAATCCAACGCGACGGGAAGATAGACCCCAGGGGGAGGGGCTGGCTGCCGGCAAGCGGCGGAACAATGGAGCACAAAATGAGGACTTTTAAAAGTCTGCTCCATGGAGGGACATCGCTCCAGAGGCTAAACTGGGGTGAAGACCTCACGGGGACAGTGTGGACTCAGGTCCCCCGGGGTCACAGAAGGATCAGAGGTGTCTGAGTGTCGCAGAGCTCACAGATATTAGAGCGGGGAAGCCGGCTGCGGAGACAGAGCCGAGGTTTCCTAGAGCCATGGTCTGTGACACGGGCCGGTGCTCTGTGCGAGGGGTCCCCACAAGATCCGGGGAGACTCCGACCCAGGAGATCTCAGGGATCTACGGGGTTCGGAGACTCCAGGTGGGACTCTGCCAGAGACAGAGACGCTTGGTCACAGGCTGGGTGAGCTTGGAGCGCTCCCAGAAGCCAGTGAGACGGGACTGATTACGTACGATTTTCTCTGAGCGCGGCTGGAGGCTGGGGAGATGGGAGTGATTAAACGCTTTTCTCTGAAGGCGCACTGAAGACTGGGGCCCCTAGCTCTTGGCTCCTCCGAACCAGAGATTGGGAGGCCGCCATTTTCATTCCCGTCCTCCAGAACTCTACGGAAAGCATTCAGGGAACAAAAGCTCCTGAAAGCGAACCTGAGAGGATTACTTAGCCCGGCCCCTGGTAAGGGCGCTGCAATTCCGCCTGGGGCAGAGACACTTGAGAATCACTACAACAGGCCCCTCTCCCAGAAGATCAAAGAAATCCAGCCAAGACCAAGTTCACTTAACAAGGAGAACAGCGGATTCTTATCTGGACAAAATGACAAGGTGGAAAAACTCACCACAAAAAAAAGAACAGGAGGCAGGACCGAAGGCTAGAGACCTAATCAATACAGACATTGGTAATATGTCAGATCTGAAATTCAGGACAACGATTCTCAAGGTTCTAGCCGGGCTCGAAAAAGGCATGGAAGATATTAGAGAAACCCTGTCAGGAGAAATAAAAGCCCTTTCTGGAGAAATAAAAGAACTAAAGTCTAATCAAGTTGAAATAAAAAAAGCTATTAATGAGGCACAATAAAAAATGGAGGCCCTTACTGCTAGGATAAATGAGGCAGAAAAAAGAATTAGTGATATAGAAGACCAAATGACAGAGAATAAAGAAGCTGAGCAAAAGAGAGACAAACAACTACTGGACCACAGGGGAGAATTCGAGAGATAAGTGATGCCATAAGATGAAACAACATTAGAATAATTGGGATTCCAGAAGAAGAAGAAAGAGAAATAGGAGCAGAAGGTATACTGGAGAGGATTATTGTAGAAAATTTCCCTAATATAGCAAGGGGAACAAGCATCAAAATCCAGGAGGTGCAGAGAATACCCCTCAAAATCAATAGATATCGGTCCACACCCCACCATCTAATAGTAAAATTTACAAGTCTTACCGACAAAGAGAAAATCCTGAAAGCAGCACGGGACAAGAAGTCTGTAACGGACAATGGTAAAAATATTAGATTGGCAGGAGACTTATCCACAGAGACCTGGCAGGCCAGAAACAACTGGCATGATATATTCAGAGCACTAAACGAGAAAAACATGTAGCCAAGAATACTTTATCCAGCTAGGTTATCATTGAAAATAGAAGGAGAGATTAAAAGCTTCCAGGACAAACAAAAACTGAAAGAGTTTGTAAACACCAAACCAGCTCTACAGGAAATATTGAAAGGGGTCCTCTAAGCAAAGAGAGACCCTAAAAGTATTATCAGAAAGGAACAGAGACAATATACAGTAACAATCACCTTACAGGCAATACAATGGCACTAAATTCATATCTCTCAATAGTTACCCTGAACGTAAATGGGCTAAATGCCCCAATCAAAAGACACAGGGTTTCAGAATGGATAAAAAAACAAAACCCATCAATATGCTGCCTACAAGAAACTCATTTTAGACCTGAAGACACCTCCAGATTGAAAGTGAGGGGGTGGAAAACAATTTACCATGCTAATGGACATCAGAAGAAAGCTGGGGTGGCAATGCTTATATCAGATCAATTAGATTTTAAGCCAAAGACTATAATAAGAGATGAGGAAGGACACTTCATCATACTCAAAGGGTCTGTCCAACAAGAAGATCTAATAATTTTAAATATCTATGCCCCTAACATGGGAGCAGCCAACTATATAAACCAATTAATAACAAAATCAAAGAAACACATTGACAAGAATACAATAATAGTTGGAGACTTTAACACACCCCTCACTGAAATGGACAGATCATCCAAGCAAAATATCAACAAGGAAATAAAGGTCTTAAATGACACAATGGAGCAGATGGACATCACAGATATATTCAGAACATTCCATCCCAAAGCAACAGAATACATATTCTTCTCTAGTGCCCATGGAACGTTCTCCAGAATAGATCACATCCGGGGTCATAAATCAGGTCTCAACAGGTATCAAAAGATTGGGATCATTCCCTGCATATTTTCAGACCACAATGCTCTGAAGCTAGAACTCAATCACAAGAGGAAATGTGGAAAGAGCACAAATACATGGAGACTCAACAGCATCCTTCTAAAGAATGAATGGGTCAACCAGGAAATTAAAGAAGAATTGAAAAAAAAAATGGAAACAAATGATAATGAAAACACAATGGTCCAAAATCTGTGGGACACAGCAAAGGCAGTCCTGAGAGGAAAATATATAGCAATACAAACCTATCTCAAGAAACAGGAAAGGTCCCAAATACACAACCTAACCCTACACCTAAAGTAGCTCAAGAAAGAACAACAAAGAAAGCCTAAACCCAGCAGGAGACGAGAAATAATAACGATCAAAGCAGAAATCAATGAAATAGAAACCAAAAAACCAATAGAACAAATCAAAGAAACTAGGAGCTGGTTCTTTGAAATAATTAATAAGATTGATAAACCCCTGGCCAGACTTATCAAAAAGAAAAGAGAAACGACCCAAGTAAATAAAATCATGAATGAAAGAGGAGAGATCACAACCAACACCAAAGAAATACAAACAATCATAAGAACATGTTATGAGCAACTCTATGCCAACAAATTTGACAATCTGGAAGAAATGGATGCTTTCCTAGTGACATATAAACTGCCAAAATTGAACCAGGAAGAAACAGAAAACCTGAATAGGCCCATAACCAGTAAGGAGATTGAAACAGTCATCCAAAATCTCCAAACAAACAAAAGCCCAGGGCCAGATGGCTTCCCAGGGGAATTCTACCAAACATTTAAAGAAGAATTAATTCCTATTCTCCTGAAACTGTTCCAAATAATAGAAATGGAAGGAAAACTTCCAAACTCATCTTATGAGGCCAGCATCACCTTGATCCCCAAACCAGACAAGGATCCCATCAAAAAGAGAATTACAGACCAATATCCTTGATGAACACAGATGCGAAAATTCTCACCAAAATACTAGCCAATAGGATCCAACAGTACATTAAAAGGATTATTCACCACGACCAAGTGGGATTTATTCCAGGGCAGCAGGGTTGGTTCAACATCCGCAAATCGATCAATGTGATACAGTACATTAACAAAAGAAAAAACAAGAACCATATGATACTCTCAATAGATGCTGAAAAAGCATTTGACAAAGTGCAACATCCCTTCCTAATCAAAACACTTCAAAGTATAGGGATAGAAGGCACATACCTCAATATTATCAAAGCCATCTATGAAAAACCCACTGCAAGTATCATTCTCAATGGAGAAAAACTGAGAGTTTTTCCGATAAGGTCAGGAACACGGCAGGGATGTCCGCTATCACCACTGCTATTCTACTTAGTACTAGAAGTCCTAGCCTCAGCAATCAGACAACAAAAAGAAATTAAAGGCATCCAAATCGGCAAAGAAGAAGTCAAACTATCGCTCTTTGCAGATGATATGATACTATATGTGGAAAACCCAAAAGGCTCCACTCCAAAACTGCTAGAGGTTGTACAGGAATTCAGTAAAGTGTCAGGATATGAAATCAATGCACAGAAATCAGCTGCATTTCTTTACACCAACAACAAGACAGAAGAAAGAGAAATTAAGGAGTCAATCCCATTTACAATTACACCCAAAACCATGAGATACCTAAGAATAAACCTAACCAAAGAGGCAAAGAATCTATACTCAGAGAACTATAAAGTACTCATGAAAGAAATTGAGGAAGACACAAAGAAATGGAAAAATGTTCCATGCTCATGGATTGGAAGAATAAATATTGTGAAAATGTCTATGCTACCTAAAGCTATCTACACATTTAATGCAATGCCTATCAAAATTCCATCCAATTTTTTCAAAGAAATGGAACAAATAATCCTAAAATTTATATGGAACCAGAAAAGACCTCGAATAGCCAAAGGAATATTGAAAAAGAAAACCAAAGTTGGTGGCATCACAATTCCCGACTTCAAGCTCTACTACAAAGCTGTCATCATTAAGACAGTATGGTACTGGCACAAAAACAGACACATAGATCAATGGAACAGAATAGAGAGCCCAGAAATAGACCCTCAACTCTATGGTCAACTAATCTTCGACAAAGCAGGAAAGAACATCCAATGGAAAAAAGACAGCCTCTTCAACAAATGGTGTTGGGAAAATTGGACAGCCACATGCAGAAAAATGAAATTGGACCATTTCCTTACACCACACACGAAAATAGACTCAAAATGGATGAAGGACCTCAATGTGAGAAAGGAATCCATCAAAATCCTTGAGGAGAATACAGGCAGCAACCTCTTCGACCTCAGCCACAGCAACTTCTTCCTAGGAACAACACCAAAGGCAAAGGAAGCAAGGGAAAAAATGAACTATTGGGACTTCATCAAGATCAAAAGCTTTTGCACAGCAAAGGAAACAGTCAACAAAACCAAAAGACAACTGACAGAGTGGGAGAAGATATTTGCAAATGATATATCAGATAAAGGGCTAGTATCCAAAATCTACAAAGAGCTTAGCAAACTCAACACCCAAAGAACAAATAATCCAATCAAGAAATGGGCAGAGGACATGAACAGACATTTCTGCAAAGAAGACATCCAGATGGCCAACAGACACATGAAAAAGTGCTCCACATCACTGGGCATCAGGGAAATATAAATCAAAACCACAATGAGATACCACCTCACACCAGTCAGAATGGCTAAAATGAACAAGTCAGGAAATGACAGATGCTGGCGAGGATGTGGAGAAAGGGGAACCCTCCTACACTGTTGGTGGGAATGCAAGCTGGTGCAACCACTCTGGAAAACAGCATGGAGGTTCCTCAAAAAATTGAAAATAGAGCTACCTTATGACCCAGCAATTGCACTACTGGGTATTTACCCTAAAGATACAAACGTAGTGATCCAAAGGGGCACGTGTACCCAAATGTTTATAGCAGCAATGTCCACAATAGCCAAGTTATGGAAAGAACCTAGATGTCCATCCACAGATGAATGGATAAAGATGTGGTATATATATACAATGGAATTATCTGCAGCCATTAAAAGAAATGAAATCTTACCATTTGCGATGACATGGATGGAACTAGAGAGTATTATGCTTAGCGAAATAAGTCAACTGGAGAAAGACAACTATCACATGATCTCCCTGATATGAGGAAGTGGAGATGCAATGGGGGTGGGGGTTAAGGTGGTCGGAAAAGAAAAAATGAAACAAGATGGGATCGGGAGGGAGACAAACCAAAAGAGACTCTTAATGTCAA
>ML105625.1:299192-385619 GCA_003697995.1 Taxidea taxus jeffersonii | reverse complement strand
GGGTGGTGGGGTTACATTATATGTTTAAATTAAAAAAAGCTTAAATAAAAAAAAAATAACAACAACAACAAAAAAACAAGAACAATAGGGAAAAAAAATAACCGTATCATAAATCTCCATGTTTCAATGTCCATTTTGGTGGAGTGTTTATTTTATCTTATTTTTTCTTTTATTTTTTAAAATATTTTATTTATTTATTTGTCAGAGAGAGAGAGAGGGAAGGCATAAGTACAGGGAGCTGCAGGGGGAGGGAGAAGCAGGCTCCCCACTGAGCAAGGAGAACCATGCAGGACTCGATCTCAGGACCCTAGGATCATGACCCGAGCCCATGGCAGACACTGAACTGACTGAGCCACCCAGATGCCCCTCATTTTTTTTTTAGATTTTATTTATTTAATTTAGAGATGGAAATGTGGGGCGAGGGACAAGCAGACTCCATGTTGAGCACAGAGCCTGACACTGGGCCCTCTCCCAGGACCATGGGATTATAATCTGAGCCAAAATCAAGAGTTGGAAGGATGCCTAACCAGCTGAGCCACCCAGGCGCCCCTTGATGGAGTGTTTGTAGTTAACCCACAAGTACCCTTTACCATTTTCTCACATTACATATTAGTTCATATTATAATCGTTCAGGTAGTGCGGAATGAAAATAACCAAAGACACACATGTAAGGCCTCTTTCAAATGCTTCAACTATCCATATAAAAATAGAGAATCAAAGTATCACAGTCCTTCACCTGAAAAATAATAGAAAACCATATGTTGGGATGTGCATGCTTTGTGTAAAGGCTATGGGTTTTCAAATGAGACTCCTGAGTTGTTAGCATTGGTTACACAAAGGAACTTGGTGTTTGGGGACTTTAATTCCATTGCCGTTCAACATGAAATGTTATCAGTTGAATCCACAGGTGTTTTAATCAGAAGTTAATATTCCATTTGCATTACATTTTGTTTCCATCGGCTTTCTCACAGATTTCAATATAAAAATGACCTCAATGGTTTACCTCTAACAGATGTCTATTGCAGTAAATTATGCATGTTAGCTATCTTTCTCAATATACACACAGTATGAAATGACCTTACATAAAACTCTATACCAGGAGGATTAAATTTGGAAATTGTGTGTGAGATGATCACAGAAACCCATTATTCATTTAACAAGTTTTTGTCTACATCCTGTGCAGTGCCGTTTAGGCATGGGATTCCATGAACACAGAACAAAATACAGGCCTTGGCAAGACTTTGGGTACTCAGGCAGAAAACAGCCATGGTAACTCTCAGATACAATTTTAGACTTTAACTGCAACACCATGTCAGCATAAGCGATTTACTGGAAGTATACAATGAACTCAACAGAGATTTCTTGAGAATCTTCACATGAAAAACTTACACTCCTTATAGATACAAGTGTATGAATTTTGATATGCCCTTAACTATGTATTTATTTCTACCCTGTAAAACAATCATCTCAATGTTAGTGAAAATAAGATACTAGACAATTCATAACTGTATAAAACTCTAAAATACGAATCACCTTCACACACATACAGTGACAACGAGTATATAAATGACATAAACAAACAGGTTAATTTTCCAGTTCACACTTAAAAAAAAAACGGGAGAATTGAAACTTCCCTTTTTTTCCTCCCTAGGATGTGCGTCTCATTATGTAAAGGATTTTAATACTGATTTATAGGTGAACATACAGAGAAGTTATCAAGGACAGTCTTTCATTAGGTTTTTGAAGAGTAGTTTCTAAATATATGCATGTCACTTTAATGAAAAGAGTGATGATAGTAATTTCTAAATGACCTACAGATGTGTTTATATAGCACCTGCCTATCTCTATTGGACAAATTTTCCATTTAACTTCACATATATCAAGTGGGGGAGTGTGGGCAATTGCCAATACAGTTATTTGATATTCATATGAAGAAATCTAGCAATTTCTTCAAAAAGAATGTTTTTGATAAGTGAAATTTGGGGTCTATCTTGAAAGGTAGGAGACATCCTCTTTTATTCCGAATGGTAGTATCTGAAAAGTAGAACTGTGTGGAGATGCTCCACCTGCTTCAGCAAACATGCAGATACCCAGTACTGGAAAATATCTGTCTTTAAGATGGTGAGATGTAATTACTGCAGAGAGATATGAGCTATTCCATATGCCTAATCTCATTGGGCAGGCCCTATAATTTGCTGGAGGTCCAAACAAAAGTTGTAGGGACTTAATTGTTTTTGAAAAGCATTCCCAAGGCTGATGCTACCTCAAATCCCATTCAGAATTATTGTTGATAAAAAATTATATCTAAGGGCCCTTTTCCTGATAATTGAAATCCACTCTTTTTACCAATACCTTCAGGGGAAAAAAAAAAAAAGTACTTCCCTTTAAAACACAATACATATGTTCTCACTTTCTAAAGTCATGTGGTAGAAATGGCTAGCCCTCAAATATTCATAGGGAAGACTTTTGGCAGAAGTAGCTTCCCAGACAGTGACTATAGCTCCTTGTCTCATTTATAACCAGACATGGCCTTATAACTGATGTGGGTTTTTAAGAAGTAATAGGCCTTCCACGCTTGATCTTTTTAAATCCTTTCTGCTGACTAGAAACAGATTCCAAGACCTTGTGCAATGGGGCAGCAGCAAGCTGGAAAGAAGCTGGATCCTGGGTGATGGAAAGCCATCCCCTGACATACAACGCTCATGCTGGACTCAGGTGATGGAGCAATAAGCTTCTATTCTGGGGAACTATTCTAATTGGAGATTCTTTGCTCTAGCTGCAAGTGGTATTCTCAGAATGTCAGAACCATCATTATGCTTGGCAATTACGAATCAGAAAATCCATTCAATAACCATCCAGTACTTGCTACAGTAGACCAGGAACTACGCTAGTCCCTTGGAATAAAAGATGGCTATGACACAAGTTTTTTCTTAAGCCTAAACAAGGAGTGTTTAGGGAGGAGTGAAGGGTAAAACTGTAGGTGGCAGCATGAGCAAAGGCGATGAGTGGGAAATTGTATGCTTAGGATGAGGTACTGTGGGTGGTTTTCTGTGGCGATAGGCTGCCACTGAAGCAAAGGGATGGCGTGGTAGATCTACAACAGTGAACAATGGCATCGAGAGAACAAATCCAGAGTTGGGAAGACCATTTAGCACTCAATACTCTTCTAGTGCTCCAATGAAATGCAATGATGGCTTGCTGCAGGGCAGTGGTAATAGGTGTGATTAATTGGATTAATTGGATTGGGAGAGAAGGTAAGACAGATTTAGCTTACTCTAAATGATTGTACCAAAAGTTAAATATTCAAGGAGAGGCCAGTTTAGAAGAAAATACGATTATTTCAATTTTTATTATATTAAATTCCAACTGTCCCTTAGCTATGGAAGTTGTGATGGCCAACCAGCAGTTGAATACATGAATCCAAAGACCAAAAATAGGTCTGACCTGAAAAGTAAACTTGATTTATGGAAGTCAGCTTTTGTGATTTTTGCTTAGTTTTACATTCACAGCTATGTTTTGAATATTGATATTGTCAAAGATACTACCTTTTAATATAATAGATGGGTCATATATTTTTAAATTTATTTTACACTTGACTTGCTCTTTTATTAGATAAAGATAGCAGATGGGTCATTAGTATTTAAATTCCTAAGCTTTGTCAGAAATACAAGGTTTTTATGTTCTCTTACTAATGGTTCTTTATGCTATCTTTAGTAATAATCTTTAATATCTTTAATATCTGAAATGGAGAGAAATTCCACTTAATATTTTCAAAAACAATTTTTTTGTTTTTATCTTTTTATGTATATATTTACTTTTTAAATTTAACTTTGTATACACAATGACAATTATATTATTGTAGCCTTGGATACAATGGCAATATTGTAAAACTGAGTTTAAATGTTTTACTGGAGAGTTGCTGCTATGATTCTCCAAATAGGCTTTGATGATCTTCCAGAGAGAATATTACTATATTTAGATATAGCAACTTAGTTTAATTTTAAAAGGAAATTTTTGTTTTCACAGACTTGGGATCACATTTTTGCCTCACTTTCAATATGCCAGGCACAATCGACAAATCAAAGGCCCTAATAAAGTATTGTTCTCTCAGTTTGCTTACTGTCTATCAATGAAGTTAAGAGAATATTAGTCTCCCTCTTTCCCATTTAAAAATCCATGACCACAGTGGCCTGGAATAAAGAGAGTCAGAGGAAGAATTGGTGTTCTGATCTGGGAAAAGAGGGCTTTGTTGTCAGGATTATGCCAGGGGTATCCTGGACCCCACACTATCTCATTAGGAAGAATTCCATTCACTGACTCATAATTGGGCCAGAGACTGCTCTAGAACACATCTTAGCATATCTGATTTCCAATACACTTAGCCCTTAATTCATTTACATTCCGAGCATGGTGCCCCAGCCCCTGGTTATCACTCTGCTTCTCCAACATCAGAGTACTTTTTGATAAAATTGATCTGTCTAGCTTTAAAGATGCAATACAATGCCATACTGAGAATGCTTTTCCATGGGCTTATTACTCTGAGAATCTCCACAAAGGGATAATAAGAATAGACAGAGATTAATCCATTTCTTTTAGAAATGCTGCCTTTTAGTCCCGGGGAAATATGCTCATTTGCATGGTTGAAATGTAGCAGACTGAGTTCCTTAGCCCCTTCCACCCTTCTCAGTCAAGCCTAACACCCATGAATCACTGGCAAGTGTAATGAGGCTGTAAAGGAAGACGTCCTGACGGAGAGATTGTGCCAGATCCCTTAGGATTCTTAAGACAATGATTTATATTTGTTTGAATTTATACAATACCGCTGTGACATTATAAAATGTTTCAGGAATGACCAATTGCTAACCTGCAGCTTGATTTTGCACAATTTCCCATTAAGTGGAACCCACTATCTACAAGCTTCTTTCTTATTTGCAGCTCCAATTTTTCATTGAAATCAATGTTCAGTCAGTCATGCACCAAAATAGCCTATCAGTGTTAAGTTATCCATTTCTGTAGGCACATATATTATACTCTTAATTTACAATTAACAGTACTCAGTGAATATGTCTTCATAATGAATATTTCTTGTGGATGTAACACATAAACAGCTTTTCTAAGATTGGTGCTCAATTCTCCCCAAATTTGTAATCAATTTTATTGGCTAAGCAATTTCTTTCCTTTGGTCAATCACTCTTTAAATTGGCTAGCTGAATGCATCACAGCAAATGATTTTCAGAAATCATTAGGCACATGAAATTGCATATTCAGCTCACACAGTTTTAATTGACCCCACTCACACCTACCAATGCTACTCTTAAACAATCTGCCTACTTTGCTTCTCTTTATTTCATTAAACTCTGAGTTTACAATCCACTTGTAAATATCTTTTTCATGGATCTATGTTATATTTTCTTTCCTTCTTTCTTTCTTCCTCCTTTTTTTTTGTGTGTGTGTGTGTCCCTGTGCGGGCTCAAATATATTATTTCTTCATAAATGATTGATATGATGCCCTGCTGTTAATAAGACCGACTGTGATTCAGCCAAGAAGATCTCAGATGAATACCTCTAGAAAGCCAAACTCAGAATCACTTGCAATGGTTCTCAACCAGGGATGAATTTGTTCCTGAGTGGACACTGGGCCATGTTTGCAGATGTTTTTGATTGTCACGACTTGAGGAGGGGATGTTACTGGCATCCGGTGGGTAGAGGTTAGGGATTCTGCTACACATTCTACAATGGATAGGTCAGTCTTCCACAGCAAACAATAAGCCATTTGAAAATGTCAATAGTGTTAAGATGAGATAGTCTCATCTATAAAATGATAGTCTCATCTATCATTTTAGATAGTCCTATGAAATACATCTGAATGAAGTAAAGGCTAGCTATAGAGCCTACTGTGAAGTCAGATAAATCTGACAGCTGGATTTTGGAATTTCAGCAAATGATTTTTTTTTCCATGAGTTTGGCTATGATTTCTATAATTTGCTGAGGGTGATGGAGACTGTTCACAAACTATCTTTAAAATTAAGCCAATAATGACTATATCCCTCTTACTTTTAGGGGTTTTTCCATATATGTTGAAAGGTCTATGTAAAATAAAATAAAATATTTAATTGAAAAAATGATAATAACAAAATTAATATTTAAAAGTACCTGAATGCAAATATAAGATCTTAAAAACATCTTTCCAATAGCCTCATTAAACATAGAAAAACTTGTGCTAACCAATCCCTATACTTCCATGCTGCCAGAAAGTAGAAAGTCAACAATATCATTATTCTTCTGATTCAATTTATCTTTAAATCAATTCTTCTTGGTGGAGTCATTCAAAAATTTTCCAACACTTTGGCTTAATTTTGTATCTACAAATAGTCATTTTTTCCTACTGGATCAAAGACCCCTTTCAAAGACTTCACAGAGTAGTAGGAATGGAGTATAGCAGTTGTACAATGAAAACTAAATGTAAGTAGAAAATTGAGTAGAACATTTAAGTCATGGCATTTGAACATTCCTCGTTGTACTGTTTTTATCTGTGCCCTAGAGATTGTTATTGTGTCTTGCAAAAGAATACTGTATATATAATTCTCCTTCCCATATCTTGTGACCTACTGAAAATCAAGAACATTTTGCAAAATACAAACTTACATCTTTTCAAAATACAAATTCCAGGTTCTTCCTCTACTTACACTCTTTCGTTGGTTTCCAGTTATTGAAACACCAGTCTTTCACAGGCCTAGAGATTGTGCATGGACTGGCTCTGGACTACATCTCTAACCTCTCTTCACTTTCTCCTGGAGCACTGTCTACCAGCCACCCTGATATTTTCACCATTGCTTCGAGGTGCCTTACCCCATCCCATTATAGCTCTTCTTTCTATACTATTCCTTAGCTATTTTTTGTCCTTTATATTTTTCTCCATGCTAATACCAATCATTCCTCAAGATTTATTGTAGAATTCAGCTGTTTGTATAATAACACATCCCCAAACACTGTGGCACCAGAACATTCTTATTCTAGCTAGCGATTTCCCTCTGCTATTTCTTCTGTTGAAATTTTCTGATAATCCATCAACACTGTTCACTCAGTAAGCAGTGTTGAGGGTTGATAATGTCTATCCAAATTTTGACTTAGTAACAATTTGTTTTGTGTATAGAATATGGTCTGGGGGCACCTGGGTGGCTCAGTCAGTTAAGCATCTGACTCTTGGTTTCAGCTCAGGTCATAATCTCATGGTCATGGAATTGAGCCCCACCTCGGGCTCTGTGCTCAGTGCAGAGTCTGCTTCAGATTCTCTCTCCCTCTCCCTCCTACTCACTCACTCTCTCTCTCTCAAATAAACATGAATCTTAAGAAAAAAATGGTCTGTAGTATTAACTGAAGTAAATTATTTAATTCAGAACATAGTTTAAAATGGTACATTATAAAATGGATATCTACCAAAACAAAAAAGAAAAAAAGAAAAACAAAACAAAACAAAAACAAAAATGGCATAGTCAGTGGATCACAGCATTCACACCTCCACCTAGGTTTCAGGATTGACCCTCTATTTTTAAATCAGAATATCTTATTTCCAGATCATGTTAGGACAAAGATGGAACTTGGCAGCAGTCATCCAGATTTTTTCCAAACAAGCTGAGAATAAATAAATAACTAGCCCACTATTTCCCCCTGCTTAAATCACACCAGCCCCTTTACTATTTCTCAAAATTAAGACCCACTCTTTCCATCTTACCACTTGTGAAAATATTCTTTCCTCAGATATCCTCATGCCTATTTTCAAAAACCACCCTATATAACTTCCAACTCCCATCTTTTCCCTGTTTTATTTTCACCTTAGCTCTTACTGCAATAACTATACTACACATGTGACTCATTTATCATGTCTTATCATCTATGTACCCACAATGATGCAAGCTTCAGTGAAGTGAGTTTTAATTGTTTTGTCCCTATTCTATACCCTATCCCTAGAATAGTGCCTGGCACATAGCAACTACCCATGAATTCTTGTCCACTAAATGAATGAAAAAATGCAGTAATAAATTTCTAGTTAAATTATACTAACAGAAACTAGTCAAACTTGTGAGGATCAGGAATCTACTTATATTGAAAGCAAGTGTGACTTTTTTGATCTTAGCAAAAGAACGAGCTCTCTCTCTCTCTCTTAGGTATTCTATATAAAATGACATATATTTAAAACGTATACATGCACATGAAAACATGCACACTTATTTTTTGACACTAAAATAGTCTGTATTTTGTTTTGATATATTATGTTTTCACATATGAAAACTTCTCTTAAGTTTCATATATATGAATCAAGAATTTTCCAAATAGTGGTTGACTTAACAACTATAAGATAATTCATAATTTCATTATGTCATTCTGCCTAATGATAAAAGCTTCTTTTCATTATATCATGGACTCAAATATAAATAAAGGTATATTTAAAGGTTGACATCTTGAATTCTATGCATCTGTTTTATTCCTGATTCATAATCTCTACCTAGAAAGAACTCATATTGAAGAATAAAGAATAGTATTTGCATTTATACTTAAAAAAGGAAAAATAAGTACATTATCATTATGTAAAATTATAGCTGTTCATAATACACTAATAATCTAACATTTAATTGAAATTGAAAGTTAAACATGCTCACTTCTCTCCAAAGTTAATATTTTTATTGTAAGTTCAAGTGGTTAAATTTTCATTATAAAACAAGGATAAAAGATTGCTTAATCCTTTACTAATTTTAAGTACATTGATTTTGGAAATAGGACTTTAAAAAATACTGAGGGGAAAGAAAAAATTAGTAAGCAAGACATCTAATGAATATGCTTTTACCATTGACATAGAAATCAAATTACATAGCAATACTGTAACAAAAGAGATTTGAAAATGAATGCTATTTGGGAAAAAAGATCTAAGGAAAAAGAAACAAAAAGTTCCTAAATAATGACTCGCTATGATAAAATAACTCATTGAAAAAAATCTTTAACGCAAAAAATCATATATAATTCATTAAACTGAAAAGTAAAACACAACATATTTCCCTAAAGCTTTAAAACTATGAGTATTTATATGTGAAACAAGGAATAAGGGATAAATTTGGAGGGGCAAGAACAGAGATAAAGGGAAACATAAAAATTATAGAACCGATTGTCATTTTCATAAAGTTTCCTACATTGCAATTCAGAGCAGGGAAATTGCCTAACTGTGATTCTTTTCTGAAGTGTTCTAATAGAATGGAATCCTGCTGCGTTTCTTTTCAGTTATAAAAGCTACTGACTTCAGCTTCCCTAAGGGTAGCCTGAGCTTTGGAATTCTTCTATTCCATGAGCTATGCCTTTTCTCCTCAATTCTTTAAAACATAAAAAATAAACAAAAAATATTCAAATATTATTATCCAGAAAAAATGATAGACAGCAAATCATTTTATTAGATGATCTCTAAGAATGGATTAGAGGCTACTCTAATAGAAGATCAAGTGGAATATGTTCATAGTGTTGAGAGATAAATAAGCTTTCAGAAACTCAGGGGAAAAAAAATCAGTATATACTGGCTTGAAAACCTCCCATTTATGCGCTCATTAGTGTTAAATTAAAATTCCTTTAAAGCTTAGCGTGACTCTAGGAAAGCAACATGCCATGTTGTCTGCCCATCTGAGGACGAACAATTCAGCTGTATTAAGAACCAGAAACACATGGAGCAGTAGGTCCAGAGAATACAACATCACTGGAAAAGCTAGGCTGGATTTGACATGGTCATTCAGTCTCTTGAGACAGAAGGTGATTTTCCTTTTAAATCATAAAGCTACACATTTCAAAAAAGCATGTAGGTGTTTTGGATACTGTGGAAGCGAAACTGATATTTTACCCTCTGACACCTTGGAAGGTAATGTAAGATTACCTTCCAAGTCAAGCAACAAGAAAACAAAACAAGACAAAAAATCACTACGGAACTCTGAAATAAGCCAAAAATAAATCTAGTCAGTCCTGGCTCCCCAGATAAATGAAACAGGAGGGGTCCCTATTAAACCTGAATCTCCAATCAAAATCATCTTTATCTCTGATCTTACGTTATGATAACCATACAAGAAGTTTGCCCTTTTCCACCACTAACATATCCATGTACATTTGTTAACTTAGATAATCTTGCAGTTATTTTCCTGTGTTTTTGTTTGGCGAGACAGTTCTACTAATGTCAGACTCACAAATAAAAAGAAAATAGGTGAGCCAGGGGAAGGGGATTAAGGGCATATTTACAGTGATGAGCACGGAGTAATGTAGTAATGTATAAAATTACCAGATTACTATATTGTACGCCTGAAACTAATATAATGCTCTATGCTAATTATACTGAAATTAGAATTTAAAAAAAAAAACTAAATTTTTAAAAAATAAACTTATTTTGGGGGCACCTGGGTGGCTCAGTCGTTAAGCGTCTGCCTTCGGCTCAGGTCATGGTCCCAGCATCCTGGGATCAAGCCCCATATCAGGCTGCTTGCTCTGCGGGAAGCCTGCTTCTCCCTCTCTCACTCCCCCTGCTTGTGTTCCCTCTCTCGCTGTGCCTGTCTCTCTGACAAATAAATAAATAAAATCTTTAAAAAAAAAAATAAATAAATAAACTTATTTTGTTTCCTGGGCTTGTCTTTCAGCATTACTTTCACAGGACAAAAATAAATAAATAAATAAATAAATAAATAAATAAATAAATAAATAACAACACTCAATATTTATAGATTCTATAAAGTTGTTTTGGATATATCAGATAACATATCCTTGTAAGACAAACTATGGTGCCTTCATTACTAATCTTTTAAGAACCATTCAAATTACAGAAATAAATATGCGAATTACATGTACTTTTAAGGGATAAAATGTCATAATCTTCTATCTGCTTTAGGTGTAAACATATTTAAGAAAATAATAAATTAACTACCATTTTACATATTTTAGGATATTCATACATACGTACATGTACGTGTGTGTGTGTGCACATACAAGACTCGGGTCTTAAAAACCTTTACCTTAGAAACACATTCCCATTTTCAGAACTAGACATATTTGCAAGCAGATGAACAATTCCTGTGTTTCTTCAGCCTGTGCAGTAAACTTTACATATGTTGGAGCATACTCTTGTCAGTTCTTACTCAGGCACCTTTCCCAACCCTGTGTGATTCCTGATTAAATTGAGCAGGCAATTAAATATTCAAAGTCACTTGAGGGACAATACTTTATTCCTTTTCCCAGCTTACACCCCTTCAACAATCTAAAGAAGCGCCAGCTATTGCTTTAGCTATAAATTATGCCTATTTTTGATGTGATATAATTTTGATGACCCTGTTTGACTGAATAGGCATATGTTAATTTTAAAATAGGAAATATTTCCTTCAGTGTGGTAAGCAAGTCAGCTGGTAGGAACCACTTCCTAAGCTCCATCAAAAATACTTTAATTCACCAAAGATGCCTCTTTTACTCAGTTCAATCATGTCAAATTTAGAAATATTTTATTTGAGTAAGCATCTGGAATATGGTTTATCAAATAATCAATAGATTTAATGCACATATGTATCCAATGTTCACATACTCTTCTGAGAAAGGTATTGAGTGATAAACATGAAAAGGTAGAATCAGCCTATTAAATCAAATACTTGTCAGCATATCTAAGCTTTATCTTTAAAATAATTTTTTGAGAACATTTTTATCTTGTTCTTTGAAAATATTTGTTTGATCATAGCTATATGCAAAATACTGCCAACATTCTTTCCACACTAACTCATGCTTCAAGTAAATACCCCTTGCTTTAAATTTATTCCTTGCTCCGCAGGGGAATATCAACCCGTATTTCAAGACTCAACTCAAAAGCCACCTCTTCTCTAAAGTGGGAGGATTGTCTACTCCTCTTTCCCCATTTTCCCTCACTAGTAACCCAAACCACCTTGTCTCAGACAACATAGTCTTTGTCTCTGTACTGAATACTATCCGGGAGGCTACAGATGTGGCTTACTCCCCTCTCCTTACATAGCTTCTGGTATGTATTAAATACACAGTAATTTTTTTTAATTACTTCTGACTGAAATAAGTGAATAAATGAAAGGCAGATAATATTTAGATAACTGATGGTACAGAAGTGTTAGGAATGGGGGGAAAAAGACCAAGAGATTTTTTTGGGAAGATCACTGGGGAAAAGTACCCAGTAGAAAGATGCAAAAGTACTGACTATAGTGAGTTTGGGAGGTGAAATAGGAACACATCAAGGTACATAGGAAAATGGCAATCTTATCAAAATGGATGATAGGATAGTTACTTGATTTTGTGAATATTAGATTTAAAAGTAGCCTCATTATTAGACATTACAGAAAGTGTAAAAGTGACCTCATTATTTCTTATAGTGGAAGGTCCTATAGACTTTAAAATAATTGGCATCACCTTGTACTTGAAACAAAATCAAATTATCATATAAGAGAGGTATGAAAGGACTTACTGAATATTAGAGAACTAAAATCTTAAAATCCCATACTTAGTCTAGATACTAAGAACTGAAATCACGTTTTACTGTCTACATTAACATGACTGCGTGCTATTCCTGTGTCTTCATTTTCTTGACTTTCTTTTCCTGCCCAGGGAAAAGGTTTGATTGATTGTTCATTATAGGGACTTTCTGAAAGACCCATCGACTCTTCAATGGAAAACATCAGTAGGTAGTAGTTTTTCCCAAGATTCTTGGCTTCCCTTGCTTCAAAATTCTCATCTTGCTGCTTTTACCATGCTGAACTGTTGTATCATGATCCTCATCTAATCTTAATTCAAATGCTTTTTGGAAAGGCTCACCTTAAATACACCATTACATTTTCTATATTCTGACCTTTGGCTCTTCACTCAAGACTTTTAAGTTTTTAAGCTTTCTTAGGTTTATATTCTTCACCAAGGTGAGCGATCAACTCAGCTTTGTTGTCTATTCTCATGAATAAATTGCACTGGTGATATTTGAGGAGTAATACTGCAACATATTCAACTTAGACTGCATATTCAAATGGACTTTTGTTTGTCCTCAGTCAATTCAGTCAAAAAACAAAACAAAACAAAACATGAATTAGTTATAGTTCTTCTCAGAAGCTCACAGAAACATTTCTCTCTCACACTCCAACGCTGAATGTAAATCTAGATTGTAGAGAAAGACAGAAAGGGGAAGAGGAGTGAATGAGAAGTGGGAAGGCTTAGCTGTAGAAATGAACACTTGGGACAGATATCAGTGAACAATGATACTGTGAAAACTGCAGTCTCTCTATTTAAATGTCCTAGTTCCTGCTTTACTCAGGTTGACATAGGAACACATGGAAGAAACAGAAGAGATTGGAGTACGTAAGAAATGCCACTTAGAGCAAGAAGACAACTTCATTTCATTTAACTGTTTCATTTATGGTTAAATCTTTGAACGCTGAACCTTAATAAATGCTGAGAGGCTGTGTGAGTAGAAAACAATCTCTGGACTCTTAAGAGAGCAATTGAAATCTCTGAATAGGAGATAAAAGATGCCATTTGGAACAGTGTAGGTAATGATTGCATTAAGAATGTCTTGACAAAGATTTCCAAACAGAATTTATGCGAGGAAACTGAAAATACAGAATCACCCAGAAAATTATGATTATGAAAAAGGATATGGAATGACTCATTATCATAGCAAATATGAGCATATGTGTAATAGGGCAAGCTCTTCTCCTTGTATCCTTTGTACCTGAATCAAATCCAATGGGGAAATACACTATAATATATTGAAAAGAAATAAATTATTTTTCTTTATGTATAAAATTATACTATTTACAAAGAAATAGAAAATGTTAAAGCCTATTTAAGAGGCACTTGGGTGGCTCAGTGGGTTAATCCTCTGCCTTTAGCTCAGGTCATGATCTCAGGGTTCTGGGATCCAGCCAGGGAGCCTGGTCCCCCCTCTCTCTCTGCCTGTCTACTTGTGATCTCTCTCTCTCTCTCTGTGTCAAATAAATAAATAAAATCTTTTTTTAAAAAAAGACTCTTTAAAATATTCTAGGGGTGCCTGGGTGGCTCAATGGGTTAAGCATCTGCCTTCTGCTCAGATCATGGTCTCAGTCAGGGTCCTGGGATTGAGCCCCACACGGGACTCCCTGCTCAGCTGGGAGCCTGCTTCTTCTCCTTCTCCCTCCCCCTGCTTGTTCTCTCTCTCTCTCTCTCTCACTTGATCTCTCTCAAATAAATAAATAAAATCTTAAAATAAAATATTCTCTTTTGAGTAGAGTTAATAACTTTACATGAGTTTTTATATTTATAAGACTTTATTATTTTTTCAAGTTTAGAAGTGAAACTCTCACCCTTTAACCTCAGATTGCCTAATTCTAACTAGTTTTGCTGGAAGGGAAATGTTTCACAGCTCTCATTCTCATAAAGAGTGGATCATACACTTGACCCGCAATTCCTAAAGTAGGGTGATTCTTTGAGTGTGCATTTTTGTTTGTTTATTTTGTCTTACCCCTTTTTCTTTTTTTTTTTAAGATTTTTTATTTATTTATTTGATAGACAGAGATCACAAATAGGCAGAGAGGCAGAGAGAGAGAGGAGGAAGCAGGCTGTCTGCAGAGCAGAGAGCCCGATGCGGGGCTCGATCCCATGACCCTGGGATCATGACCCGAACCGAAGGCAGCGGCTTTAACCCACTGAGCCACCCAGGCGCCCCCCCTTTTTCTTTTTTAAAGATGTTTGTTGCAAAACAACTTCATGACTAAAAGCTGATCTCCCAAGAGATTTACATAAATTTCCTGCACTGAGATGTGAGAGTTAATATTATGCATCACTTGACTGGGCCATAGGATGAGCAGCTATTTGGTCAAATATTATTCTGAGTATTTCTGTGAGGGCAATTTGGGATGAGATTAACATTTAGACTGAGTGAAGCAAAACTGCCCTTCATAAAATGGGTGAGCATCATCCTAGCAATTGAAGGCTTGACTATAACAAAAAAGCTAAGAGAATTCTTCCTGCCTAATGACCTTTCAACTAAGATGTTGGCTTTTTTTTTTTTTTTTTTTTGCCTTTTCACTTGAACTGAAACATCAGCTCTTCCTGGGCCTTAAGCCTACTGGCTTTTGGACTAGAACTACACCACTAGCTCTCCTGAGCCTCTAGGTTGCTGACTCACCAACCTCTATAACTATGTGAGCCAATTCCTTATAAAAAGCTCTTTATCCATTCTATTGGCTACGTTTCACTAGAAAACTGTAATTAATGCATAAAATCAATGAAAAATTTCATATTTAAACTAGTTCGCACTGTTAGGTAAGATTCTAATTGTTATAAAATTCTAGTTAGTAACACGTTATTAACAAGAGCTAGCATAGGTGAAGGCATAAATGAAAGCAGATCTCAAGACAGAAAAAGGGACAAATTTGATTATTTTCAATAACAGAAAAAGATAAAGGAACGGGCATTTTTTTGTCATTTGATATGAGATTGCCACACAGAATACTGCACATCTGGTGACATCATGATAACTTTGGAGGAGATCGTGGGATTCAGGAAAGATAAAGTGACCATGTTAGGAGTGATTGAAAGATGGCAAGGATTTGTATGAAGTAGGAGCTAATGGAACCTGATGATGACAGTCCTTAGTTTACAACCTTGCCTAGCAACAACTGGCTTAGAGGTAAGACCTCTGGAAGGAAACTGTCTTGAAGATGCAGAAGTGACTGTTTTTACATTTGCAGTAAAAGATCCTTCCTTATTTCAGGTTTAGTAACTACTCCAGAGATGGGCTTAGGGGTACAGTCATCAGTGTCCTACAGCATAGGGTACCCTTAGTGTATAACAGTCATTGTAATATAGGATTTAGGATTTTTTTCCTATAATTTTAAAGTACTAGGAAAATAATAGAGTTGAGATTAAGAAATATTTTAGGAAGATTCTGAGATTTATAGTCCATGCTTCACTAGCCTTTATTCAACATCTCTTCTTGGTTTTGACAGTATGCTTTTTCCATATACACACGGGGTCCCTGTGTCTGCTTGTTGAAGCACAACTTAGTCAAATGGCATGAACTGCAGAATAAAACAATTTGACTTTGGGTCCTTGCTAGGACACTTTCTCTCTGTGTAACATTGGACTATTTATTTTACCTTGTTTTTCAGGCTCTGCATTATAAAAATGTGGGTAATAAGATTTTCAAACTTACTGTAAGCTTTGAAGACAGCAGATAAAAACATATTAGCAAACAATGCATGTTTATATTAACCTGTTCAGTCTAAAGCTTCCCAGGGATCCCTCTCCCTGGAGCCCAGCGTCTTGCCTACTCTGCTCCCTAGCTCCCTTCCCTCAAAACTTTCCATCGTGAGGGGTGCCTGGGTGGCTCAGCGGGTTAAGCATCTGCCTTTAGCTCAGGTCATGATCCCAGGATTTTGGGATCAAGTCCTGAATAGGACTCCTTGCTCAGGTCTCACCTTCTTCTCCCTTTGCCTGGGGCTCTGTCTGTCTCTCTTTCTCTCTGCCAAATAAATAAATATCCTTAAAACACACACACACACATTTCCATTATGTGTCATGTTGGATGACAGCCTTACACATTGCTTGGTTATGATGGCTAAAAAGTGGTTACTAAGATACTTAATGGCCAAGAATTTTTTTTTTTAATATTTTTAAAGATTTTATTTATTTATTTGACAGACAGAGATCACAAGCAGGTAGAGAGGCAGGCGGGGTGGGGGGAACAGGCTCCCCGTTGAGCAGAGAGCCCGATGTGGGGCTCGATCCAGGATCCTGAGATCATGACCTGAGCCAAAGGTAGAAGCTTAACCCACTGAGCCACCCAGGCACCCCTAGAATTTGTTTATAAATACAATTTTTATACTCCATTTTTAAGAGTTAAATATAATCTGACACAAACAGTTCAATTAAGGTGCCATCTTAATAAAAAAGGCTAACTAAACGACTGGATATATTATTTACAGCCATCAACTTTATCCATAGGCCCTTCCTTTTCCATCAGTAGAAATGTGTGTGTACATGTACATAAAGTGGTTTAAGACTAGAATTATGCTTCTGAACATATCTTCACAAAGACAAATTGTTAAGGGAGCAAAGAAGGAGGAGATGCAGGCTTTTTTTTTTTTTTATAAGAGGAAAGGATTAAGTCCAATTTTTAGGTTTTCAATTTTGACTCACAGTTGGTTACTGAACAGAGCACAGAAGGTCCAAAAAGCCCAGTTCAGATTTTCTTCTTTGGCTTTTGAATATACATACAAGATTCTGGTATTTTTAATGCAAAATAAAAATTAGAAAATAAAAATTTAAACCTTTAAAAGTTATCACATCCTTCCGAATCAGAAGCATACATTCTAATGACATGAAGTAAATTTTCCTTAGTTTCTGAAAGTTAGTTGAAATATGGTATTATATATATGTATATATATACACATACATACATATGGGTTTGAAATGTTGATATGTACAGTCAAACCTTGCTAATTCTCACTCCTCTAATGTAAAAATTTATTAACTCTCAAAAAATCCTCTAATGTCTCAACCCACCTCCCTAAAACTTTTCAAGAAAGATTTTTGTAATAAAGTACTTTAAAAACTTAAATTTTGTAGAAGCCTCAATTTGAGTAAGTAGAAAATATTGAAAACAGATTCTAAACAAAATCTAAAGTTTGAGTGTTGGAACAGATATGTTTGGTACATTTTTCTAAACAGTGGTCATACCAGTAAGTTAATTTGAGCAAATATTAAAAAGTTACAGTACTGTCCTAAAAAAATTAGCTACCTGATTTTTTTTAAAATAGGGTGTTTCTTCATTTTCCAATGGCACTTTAAAAATGATTATGCCCCCTCACCTTTTAATAATTTATGTCAAGTAGAATTATGTGTTATTTCTTAGTAAGCAGAAAGGGGTAAAATTTATCTCTAATTTACTGATTAATTACATCAAACTCTGTTCCCCCTGTTTCTATTTGTTACACTTTAGTATATATAGAGCATAAATTATCTGAGTCCTGGCTTAAATTATTTCTCCCTAAAGGTGAAATGTTGACACTACCTAAACTCAAACTGAGTATATTTGAGTAATAGCTAAAATAGCCCACAATATGGAATTGACAGAAGTTAAAAAAACAAAACAAAACTTGTCTTTATGTCTTCTTCTATATCTTTTTATGTGCTTGATGATTTTTAAAAGAATGTGTGTATGCCATTTTTCTAATTTTCCAATATCTACCCTTTCTCCACTCTTAGATCACAACTACTAGTGAGTATGTGTATTTTTTTCTCGAAGTTAAATGCACAAAGAGTAATTAGGACCCACCATCCTTCCTCTGATTCTGTTGTCCTTACTCAAAAACAGTGTTTGCGGCAACTGCTTCACTATAGACAGTAGAACAATGGACTTTTATCTGACTGAGAATCATTATCATGCAACTGATAACCAGCGCCATTCAAAGCTTTTTTTGAAAAATAGGTGTTTGCATATTGCCTGAAGTTGATATAAATAAACCAAAAAAAGCGTTTCATCTTGTAAGTACAGTACCCTTATCCTGTGAAAATTTCAAAGTAACAGTAGTAGATCTTTTTGCCTACTTTATTCTCCATAGGAAGTTATTTAAAACAAATTCAAATCGTGGTGTGAAATTTTCATGGCAATTTATCAAGGAAACTAAGACAGTTTTAATAAAAAATTCAACACCTTAATTTAAGTGTAGATTTAAATTATAGCTGTGTTTCCTTTATACACATTTTTTTGTCCATATGGGTGAAATATCTTCTCTGTGACTTGATGCAGTGATCACATTTTTTTCTAAACGGTTTTATTATAAAATAATCCCAAGCTGACAGTAAAGTTACAAGACCAGTAGAAGTAACTTCCATATGCCCTTCATCCATATTTCCCAATTATGGACACTTTATACTATTTGCTTTATAATTTTCTCTGTTTATATAAATATATACATATTGTTCTCTCCCAACAAGTTGAGATTGCCCCCAAATACTACAGTGCATATTTTCTACAAGCAAGTTTATTCTTGTATAGAACCACAGTCCAACAATCAAAATCAGGAAATTGACATTTTTACTTGATCTAATTCACAGAACAATTTAAATTTTATTAATTGTCCAATAATTTCCTTAACAACAAAAGGATCCAAACCGGTCAGACTGTGCATTCAGTTGTCATGCCTCCTGGGTTTTCTTTAATTCCAAGCAGTTCCTCAAATTTTCTTTGACTTTTATGATTGTTATTTTTAACAATTAATAAAAGCTAGTTATTTTGTAGAAAGTCCTTGAGTTTGGGTCTGTCAGATGTCCCCACGTAATTAGAATCAGGTCAAGCATTTTGACAGAAATACAACAGAAGCCATGCTATGTTCCTGTTGCATTCTATCAGGTAGGGCATGTTTTTTATTTTCCCAACTATTGCAGGTGATAACTTTGGTCACTTTTGTTAAGGTATTATATTCTAGGGTTGCCTCTGTACATTTACCTTTTATCCCTTTCTAATTAATAAACATTTGAGAGGAGGATCTATTGAAATTATATAATTCTCCCATTCTTCATTAAACTTGTACCTGCTAATTGTTGCATTCTGATGAGTTTTGACTGAATCCCTTACTATTTTGGTGATCAACGGATGTTTTTCTAATTCCATCTACATTCATTAGCTAGTATTTTAAGAAAGAGCTATCTTTTCTCCCAGTAGCTTCATTAATGTATTTATTTACATCAGTATGGATTCAGAGAATCTTATTTTATTCAAGAGGTTTTAATCCATCAGATTCATTATTTATTCTGATGTTCAAATTAGCCTTTACTTGGCTAGTGGGCATTATAATTCTTTGAGCCCTTCCTTAATTTCTGACACAACAATCTCATCTAGGCTCATCTTGTATTTTTTCCTGCCCCAGCCCTAGAATAAGTTTTTTCCCCTGGAAGAAACCAAGATCTGAGTGTTAGATGTTGCTCTTTGCTACTGGAATTTTTCTGTTCCCTAGCCCCCCTGGAGTGGAATGGGGGGAATAAAAATACATACACATACTCACAGATACATACATGTTTATATTGGTAGTTATTTCTATGTCAATCTATATGGAAAACCATAATAAACATGGATAAAAATCCAAATCCTTGGGGTTTATTCAAGCTTCAACAGTTCTAATTTCTTTAACTATGAAAATTCTGGTTCATCTTAGTCTCAATATATTTACTTCTTTGTTTAATTGCTGTTTGTAATTAATCTCTTGACCATGCCAAGCTGCAGCTTCTCTCAGCCATCTTCCTTGCTAAGTGTTGATGTCCACTAAATAACCACATCGTTAGCTGCCTTCTTTGCTTGGCTGCTATACTTCCTAGATTTTTTGGCCTCTTTTTTCTTTTTAAAAATCAGCCACTCATTAGAAATAAGAAACAGAATGAGAAAGGTAGGGAAAAGAAGGATGACAGGTGATGAAAAGGAAGAAGGGAAATAAAGGGAGAAATACTGCAGAAGGAAATTGCTTGTTTAAAATAAGTTAGCCAATGAGCCTCATAATGACCTTGCATTTTGGCCATGATTACGAAGACTTCTGCCTTCTGAGCTCAAGTTCAGGTTGGCTATTTGCTATTTCCACAATGTTCTACATGTCTTTCTCACTCAGTCTTTTGTTCAAGCCTCCCTCACCATTGTCTCTTGTTTCTGTGTCATATTTTCATCCACATGCATCTTCTCCCCAAACCAATTTCCTTGAACAACTTTGTATGTCTTACAAGTCTTGTATTTTCTTGTATGGGACAGTCAGGTCTTTTTTGTTCCTCCACTGAGGTTGCAAAATTATTAAAGCAAAAACGATTTTCTGGAACATAAGTATCATCTATAGCATTTATTATAGGCCTTAAATGGTAAATGTTCAGTGTTTCTAGGCTATGTTTACTCTTTGAAATAATTTGAATGAATAACTGGTCCTCAGAAAATTATAATTTTGAAAGGTTGACATTTGAAAATTACTAAAAATCACGTTTGGAATCAGGCCTTGCTCTATTTTTTAAAAAGCCAACTAGTCTTCTTTTTTCACCAATAACTGAGTATCACATTAAAGAAAACAAGGTGAAATGGTTTCTGGAAACTGTACAAAAATTATCTAAGAGCCTGAATTATTTTCAATAATCATTTTCTTTCACAGGAATTGGGTCTTGAAAAAATGTGTAAAATAATTTGCTTGATAAAATACCACACTGCATATCCACAGACAGACATGTGAGGTTGGGCTGTGGGAAGCATTGGAAGATCATCTTTACTGATCTGCTATTTGGAAGAAGTCATTAGATATACTCATGAAATTTTCAAAAATAATTACAGTATTTTATCTTCACAGCAGAACCAAATTACTTAGTGAAATGACATTCCTTTAAAACTCACTTCCTAAACATTCCTCTGTGAGGGTTATTCCATTACATATAGTAACGTCATGTTCCATATGTGTGCACTGAATTGCACAAAGTAAAGGTTTATACGAAACTTTCACTCAGAACTAAAGACTTAAAACTTTAAAACACATCTCCAATTATAAGAAATTCTAAGTTTTTTGTCTGTTGATTTTGTTTTTAAGTAGGCCCCACACCCAGTGTGGGATTCTAACTCACAACCTTGAGATCAAGAGTTGCATCCTCTAGCAACTGAGCCAGCCAGGCATCCCAGGAATTTTAAGGCTTAAACTAAGTAATATCCACATTTATTCATCACTAGCTAAACATGAGTTAATTAAAACTTACGATTTTACATTTTTGAAGTCTCAAAATAGGTTTGGCTTATCACCATTATTGAAATAAAATAAAATAATTTTAACATCCCCTGAATCTTTACCATTGAAGTAGACACAGCGCTGCACACATACAGACACATACTATACATAATTCACACTAATTTCTATAATTCTGTTGCCAATTTTAAAGGTCAGAAGTGGAAATCATAAAGGCTTATTGAGATATAAGTACTTTAGTCTAACTTCAGAGCCCTTGCTCTTAACTGCCAGACTATAATGAATCTCTAAAAAAGAATTTCAAATTAAGAATGTTAAATTTCTATTGAATAAGTCATAAACATGTGAAAAGGCCTAAATAAAGCCAGTATTCACATTTAAGTATAAATAGTCATCAAGCTAAATCTAAACTGAGAATAATCATCTTTCATTTAGACCTATTTCCAAAGAGGTTACCTGGCAAATTACTTGATCATATTTAATATCTATGAATTACTATTTTCTTACCAAACATGGTTAAAATGCTAAATTAAAACAGAGTGTTTCTAAAGAGGTGAACTTAAGAGGAACTGGACCTATTCCTAGTTTAACTGTGTCCTAGGTTATTGTTCATGATAAAATTAGATAGTTACGGTTTTCTTAGTGGAAAAAAAAAATCACTCAAACCAATAGGAACAGTTCATAGTTTAATGAGGGAATCAATCTATGTATAAATGGATCAAAGCTAATTAATTTCCTATAAGTTAACCAATGCAAATACTGGTGAATGGACATATCTTTTGCAACACAATTTCTGAAATATTTATAAGCTACTTTTAACAAATAAATAGAAAAAGTGTGTTAGTGAGAAATTGCCATGCTCACTCTCACACCTTGTGACTCCATCCTGGTTGGTCTTATAGCCTGGAAAGCTTTCCATTCCCCATAATGTACATATTAGTCAAATCCAAATTTCTACTACATTTCCACAACAAATACTTCCCTGGTCTTTGCATCCTAGAAACAAACAAACAAACACAAACTGCTCCTTTGGACTCAGTTTTGCTTTGTTTTGTTTGACTATTCATATACCTACTTTAATATTTAACTATATACTACTTCAAGATTAATCAATTTTCTTCTATTGTTGTAACTTTTAGTATAATCATGCTTTGTCTCTTTAAATAAATGTTTCTTTTTTAAAAGCAAAAGCTCTATAAAAACACTTCTAGTAAAGTGTCTAGCAAAGAACTAAATACACAGTAAATTCTCAATAAATATCTATGGCATTTATTCTAATCAAAAATTTTAAAAAGAAAGAGGTTACGAGGCTGAAATAGATACAAAAACAAGATAATTTAGAGATAAATCAAGAGCATGGTAAAAGGTTCAGATCAATAAACTTTTCTCCTCTAAGTTTTCCTCTATGATGCAAACATGGTGATCCTCTTTTAAGAACTGCCTTAGTGGGGCACCTGGGTGGCTCAGTGGGTTAAGGCCTCTGCCTTCGGCTCAGGTCATGATCTCAGGGTCCTGGGATCGAGCCCCACATCAGGCTCTCTGTTCAGCAGAGAGCCTGCTCCCTCCCCCATCTCTCTGCCTGCCTCTCTGCCTACTTGTGATTTCTGTCTGTCAAATAAATAAATAAAATCTTTAAAAAAAAAAAAGAACTGCCTTAGTGAAGGCTATTAAGCCAACACCATTGAGCATTACTTTGTCTTACTTATATTATTTATTCTCTTATTCTTCTTTTGCTTCCACAATCCCAGTATGATCCTGAAGCAGAATAGGGGCTCATAAAATGCTGACTGATTGGATGGATGATTCCTTTTTTGCACTGTATTAAAGATTTACCAATTGATTATAGAAAAGTAGAGGGGTAAATAAATTTCATATTGTTCTCATTTATAAAAAATTCTGTAAAATATTGATTTGGTGCTCAGGAGAAACTTGAGGCAAAGAACTCTAAAAGATACGGAGAGACTCTAGAATAATGGCTAAACAAAAAGTTTCTGGATTCCAATTATATGTGGTCCTATTCTAGCTCTATGAATTTGAAAATTTTGTATAACCTCTCTCTAGATCAGTTCCCTCAGCTAAAAATGTTTTATATACTAGTATGCCCACCAAATGGTTATTGTGAGGATTAAATGAATTATTATGTATCCTTGTGTAGAATAAAGCTTCTCGACCTTGGCATACTTGGCACAGGAAATTCTTTGTTGCAGGAGGCTGTGGTATATAATGTTGGGTATATGGCAGCACTAGATGCTTATAGCACTCCTATCACCAGCTGTGACAAGGAAATATGTCTTCAGACATTGCCATAAATGTCTCCTGGGGGCAGACTCATTCCCAACTGAGAACTACTGGTCTAGACTTTTCAGTTAATTATGAAAAAGGCAATATTAATCTATCATATATTTGTACTAATTTAAGATTTGAAGGTGGAAAAGTCTATAGTCTAAAGCTCAATTTATAGAACATAGTTCCACAATAAAGACTAGGATACAGTTGGAGAAGAGCATACCACAATTATATTCAATTTATTATTTATTTAGTGATTTCAGAATTTTAGAAAATTTATAGCCTGACTACGTACAGTATCATTATGTATAACATAATATGTAAGTTAAAGTATTACCTTACTTGGTGGAGGAAAAGGGTATAGAGAGATAATAGATAAAAATAGAGAGTAATTTAGGCTTTTATTTGTTATTAGAGGTAGTATTACCCTAAGTCAGTGTTTACCAACCAGGGTATTTTTATGAGGGAAATGGCAGCTTTTGGAAACTATTTTTGTGGTAAGATATGGTCACAGTAAATAAAATAATAAGGTTGAAAGAAGACTGGCCAATGGAAAGGTTGGAGTAAAACTAAGAGTAGACTAGAGTTTGACTGCTTAGAAAGAAAGGGAGAGAAGCAACAGTTTACAAGAAATGATTCTTACTCCAGCTAAAGACATTCTGTCAAGGAAATTCCTGTGGTGTCATAGCTTAGAGTAAAAAGTTTCACATACTTTTCTAGGTATGCTCGCCTATGATAAAAACTCATACATCTAGGTTCTTTCCATAACTTGGCTATTGTGGACATTGCTGCTATAAACATTCGGGTACATGTGTCCCTTTGGATCACTACGTTTGTATCTTTAGGGTAAATACCCAGTAGTGCAATTGCTGGGTCATAAGGTAGCTCTATTTTCAATTTTTTGAGGAACCTCCATGCTGTTTTCCAGAGTGGTTGCACCAGCTTACATTGCCACCAACAGTGTAGGAGGGTTCCCCTTTCTCCACATCCTCGCCAGCAATAAAGAAGATGTGGTATATATATATGATGGAATACTATGCAGCCATCAAAAGAAATGAAATCTTACCATTTGCGATGACATGGATGGAACTAGAGCGTATTATGCTTAGTGAAATAAGTCAACTGGAGAAAGGCAACTATCACATGATCTCCCTGATATGAGGAAGTGGAGATGCAACGGGGGTGGGGGTTAAGGTGGTAGGAAAAGAAAAAATGAAACAAGATGGGATCGGGAGGGAGACAAACCAAAAGAGACTCTTAATGTCATAAAACAAACTGAGGGGGGTGGGAGGGGAGAGGGGTTGGGAGAGGGTGGTGGGGTTACATTATATGTTTAAATTAAAAAGCTTAAATTAAAAAAAAAAAAAAAAAACCTCATACCTGACCTATTTTGTAAGTTTGGCTTTAAAAATTCCAGGTAACTCCTCTTATCCTCTTAAAAGGAGAGAAAACTGACTCTAAAGAGTCTGCCCAAATATAACTAAGACCATTTGGAACACTCCTCTAATCACTTTGATCTCACAAGATTTGCAGAAGAAAAGTGGCCCTTTTATGAATAACTCAAAGATCATACTTTACAGGCATTTTGTTTGTGACTCCTTTCCCAAATGTGATTGTTTTATTGTGTTATAACTATCTCTAATTTAACATCTCACTAATTATCATCTAATTATTGGTTATTCATTAATAAAGGCAATGGTTGGGGCGCATGGGTGGCTCAGCGGGTTAAAGCCGCTGCCTTCGGGTCATGATTCCAGGGTCGTGGGATCCAGCCCCGCATCGGGCTCTCTGCTCTGCGGACAGCCTGCTTCCTCCTCTCTCTCTCTGCCTCTCTGCCTACTTGTGATCTCTGTCTATCAAATAAATAAATAAAATCTTAAAAAAAAATAAAGGCAATGGTTTACAGGTTTATATTTTTTTGAATAAATACAGTATCCTGTAATTTCACATTTTTAAAATGTATTCTTCCTATTAAAAGGTAGATTTTGGCCTTTTTAACACTATGGGCATTGTTTTTACTACTTGCAAATGAATTCATTGTTCTTCCAAGTGATCAGATTTCTTCATTAGAAGCCGTATGTGGGGGCCTATGATTTAGTTTGTATTATGTCAGTCATATTATCAGTCCAATAACTGACATGTGATAAGTTCTAGTAATGCTTTAATGCTTATTGATAAATAATCATTATTTAAGCTCCCTTATTTTTCCTGTCCTTAGAAGTCATTAATTTCTATTTCATTTTCAAGCTTCATATGTGCAAGGGATATTGTTCATTCTGATTTATTATCTTGTATAGGGTTTCCTTCTAACTTCTATTTCTCATGTTCTGTGCTAAATGTTGGAGAGACATAGATGAGCCAAACGTACATTGACCTAACATTTTTAGAGTTCACAGTCCAGGGTTCTATAAAAATAGTGTTTCTTTAGATAATAAAGACACTTTATATTGTTTACATTTAATAATACCCTTTAATTTTTAAATGCATTTCACTTTCTCCTCATTATTCTTTTTAACTTGGTGTTTTTCATATAATTTACATTAGTTCAAATATTCTAATTAACTACATTTTCAGATTCTTCATTATGACTTTAAATTTTTTTGAGTGTTTTATATTTCTCTATATTACTGGTTTATTTGCATCAGTTTAGCCAATGGCAAACTGTTTAAGAAGAAAAAGAGTGAAATAACTAGAGCACAAATATAAAAGGGAAAAGAAAGAAAGAGCTTGAACAATAAATATTAATGTCATAGTTGAGCTAGGGCCTGAGACTTGTACTACAATGATTGAGACTTCATTTAATATTACAAAAATGTAAATTCCAGCTTTCTACTAACAAATTCTCTAACCCTCTTAAGGTGTTTTGTTTTGTTTTGTTTTTTTAACTAAAAATAATTTGAGGATAGAGGGAACCTTGCAGAATACACGCAAGATGAGTTTAAAAGTTTCATCAATGGCAGGAAATAACACAATAATTAATCTCCAAAGACACTGATGATTATTGTTCATAATCATCTCAGAAGATTATTACATTTTATAGATGGGATCTCAAATGAGAATAACCATGTAAATTGACATTTCCCTTGCTGCCCGAGATATGTTTAAAGAGGTAAAGCCTAAATGCATTTCAATTCATTTTTATCCATCTTGAAGGTGATCCGAAAAGTTCTACAAATTGAACCACAAAAACAGAAAAGGCATTGTGGACCACATACTCAAGACACAAGTATTAAATAATGAAATTAGATTCTTTTCAATATGTACAAACACATAAAAATGTGCACAGGTATATTCACATACACAGATACACACAGAGAGAAAGGCTATAGTTTTATTGAACTAGCACTTAACCTAGAAGCAACCACAAGGAAAAAAAAATGTTCTTTAAAATCCCTAAAATTTCTTCCTGCGGAAATTGCAGAGAACATTATGTGGTTGTAAAATTTCCTTCTAAACATCACATAGCAGAGGCTTTAATTTTAGTGGTTTTATTTCTTTATAAAGAGTTCCAGCCAAATGGATTCTACTATTAGAAATTCAATATTTCCTAAACTATAGTCACAGAAATATATCCAATGCTTTAAAAAATATGTAGCATTAACATGTACTTTTGCAGATAATTTTAACCCATTGTTCAAATTAATATCTCCATTTTTACGACTCATTTAATAGAAAAAATATCCACATCCTTTTCTTGTATTCAATTACCTTGACATCTCTATAGAAAAATAGGAAAATACATTATATTATTTCGCTACTAACCAGCCCTAAATGTCAGTTTTTTCTTAATGGTGGCATTTATTAATTTTGTATTTTACAAGTATGTCCTCGATTATAAAAGTAGAATGATTAAAAAATATCAGGAGAGATCTTAAAAATAGAAGCATTGGCAAAGATGTTTTATTGGGCAAATACTTACTGAGCACCAAAGAAGCATTGGCTATAAAGCTTTCATTTCATATACAACAGGGCCCAGAACTTCCTTTACAGTAATAATTTTCCTAAACTTTGGGTAAACCAGACCAGTAGTCAATTCCCTAGAAAAGTTAGTACAGCCTGATGATACCAAGTCACTAAAGTTATTCTGGAAACTAAATTATTCCAACAAAATCAACCTAGTGACTTGGAATAAGGTCTGTAGTTTAATGTCTGTGACGCCTGAAGAAAAGATAAAAAAAAAAAAAACACTACTCCTGAGAAGACCAAGAGAGACTATTAATGAAAAACAACTCTAGAAACCAGAGAAAATAAAACTAAAAGATGCATACCCTATTTATTTCCTTTTTTTTTTTTTTCAATTACACTTGCTCTCTTACAGGTATATTCTTTCAGTATTTTCAATACTTTGTCTTTAACTAGGTTTTTAAGGATGCTTTTATTATTTAAATAGACTAGGCTTGGGGTGCCTGGGTGGTTCAGTTGGTTAAGCCTTTAAGCAGCTGCCTTTGGCTTAGGTCAGGATCTCAGGGTCCAAGGATCAAACCTCTCTCATTGTGCTCCCTGCTCAGTGGGGAGTCTGCTCCTTCCTCCTTTTCTCTCTCCCTCCCCCACTTCCCCTATTGCACTCTCTCTTTTTCTCTCTGCTCTCAAATAAAGAAATAAAATCCTTATAAAAAATAAGAAAATTAAATGGACTAGACTTATGTATCTGCAATATTTTTTTAAATTCAAATAGTAATATCTGACATTTGGTGCATATTTACTTTGTGCTCAACACCATGCAGAGTGCTTTGCACATATTTCAAAATGGGCTTATTATCTCTGTTTTACACATCAAGGAACTAAGTCTCATGGAAATGGAGTTAAATATTTTACACAGCCTCTTCACCACATCATAAATATTAGTGATCAGACTTAAACTTTTCAGCGTGGTGCAAAGGGATTTTAAATGATCTCATATATGTAAAATTCTTCTTGGCCTCTTTTACCTTTCCAAGGTGGAATCAAGTCCTAAAGTTTTGTTTAAAGCTTAACCATCCATCAGCACTAACTCTCCTCACTTTGTAGGCCCACACATAATAAATACAACACAGATGATGTACATCAACTGAATGTCCTTGTCCTCCTCAAGCAACTGAAATTGCACTGGGATTCTTGAATAATCTAGAAACACAATTCAGAACTCTTCATTAGCATAGCCATTGCATTTGCGGTGTATTCAGTAGAAAGCATACCAGGAGTCAGAAAAAGAGAATATGCTGTGGTTTGTGTTCAGGTTTTGCCACTTCCTGGCTCATGACTTGGGGAAATTCAACAATCTATCTGAAGAGACAAGAAATTAAGAAAATTAAGAAATTAATTTTAAATTTATTTTAAGTTAAATTTATTTAACTTGATTTATTGAAGTTAAAATTAAGAAGTTAAGAAATTAACATTTATTGAAAGCTTGCTATGTACCAGAAGTATTACCTATCTCACAGGGGTTTTGCTGAATTAAATAAAAGAGGCAAATATTAAAACCTCCTTGCAACATTATGCAACATAAGCTGCCGGCTGTAATACTAACAATAACAACAACAGAAATAATTGGCAATAATTATTATTACTATACGACTGATCTGTCCAGAGCTGTTGCACACATTCTTTCATATGAAGTCATGCCAAACTAATACAGTGGTTAAACAAAATAAAAAATACTGTGTACTCTTAGAAATATATCTAGATCTAAAGGTGCATTGGATTAAGCCGTACTAAAGTGTTTTCATTAAACAGAAGAAAATCAACATGTACCTAATAAATATCACTTTTGTATATGGTGTACTAGATTCTGCCTGTGACACAGGACCGGCAATTTTAATGTGAAAGCGCTTATATGTAACCGGCAGATAAGGTTTGCTGTCCCTTCAGGCACTTACATCTTCTATGCAGGTCATTCCCCTATGATACTCAATTAATTAATTCAGTCTGATAAGGATTGTTAATATCACTTCAGAGTAAACAGGCATCTGTTAAATAGATCTTTCCAGATATTTGGCATATGCAGAGGTGCTGATGAAGGATGGGATGCTTAAGGCAGTATTTTGAATGACTGTAACAAAATGCAATATGTTTCAAACACTGTAAATATCTCCGTACAGTATAATGTCTAGATACTAATAGAGAAGTGGTTCCAAGAGATTAAAAATATGTGAGAATATATGAATATCACAACACTATTATAAATAGGACCTATAAGACAAAAAAAAACTATGAAATAAGAAAAATAGTGAAGATAGAGAAAATGAAAATTCTATTTTAAATTAACGCTCATCTAGCATGACTGTCTGCATGCTCTATTAGTCAGGATCTAGGCTTACTTTTGCTGTTTAGAAATTTTTTAAAAGGCAAAAGTACTTCAATCTTGCCCATTTACTTCATTTAGGCTAAGAGTGGATTGTCAAAGCGGCAACTAGTGTTTAGAAAGAGATAATTTGATTTAGTTTTCTTGCTAAGCCCCATTTCAAGAACGTAGCAGGTTCACCTGAGGGCAGAGATCCTACAATAAACAGTGATTTGAAAGTCAGAAAGGGTAACTAGTTTATGTCCTTCAGTCACTAAACTTTTTCTTTTATCTTAATTACAGTAATATAAAGAAATATTTGCCATCATGTTTTTTCTACACCACCAGTTTACAGTGATACTTATGACTTAGCTTATAAAACTATTCCTTGAGACAATATATTTGAAGCAATCTGGGAAACTGCAAACTGTTTTACTACTTGCTCCTCTTAAAATTAAAATCAGATTTAAGCCATATCATTTGCTCTGTGCTACACATCAGAATTCAGATAAATCATCACATTAAAAAACGAATGTTTGCTGAGGCTAAAGATGTGACAGTTTAATGGTCTAATTTCTTGGCTTTTAAATCAATTGTTATTGGCCAGAGCAGTTTTGGGGTGAGATGGTAGATGAATGACCAAAATATTAAGTATGTTTTCACTGAAATAGTCAAATTTTGACTATGGAACATATATCTAAACGTGATTCATTGAAACTCTTTCTTTTATTATGTGTTTGATTTTCTTATCAAACAAGATAAATTAGATCTTTCAAGTGGAAATAAATTATTAAAAATTCTAAAATCCCTTATACATGAAATTTTCATATTTAATTATTTGAAGGTAAATCATGACAATCTCATATTCATCTCTTAATGCAAAATCATACCTTCTCATAAGATTTGCTTCGTGAACAACAACAAAAAAATCACTGGATATTGGTTGCTGAAAGCAATAATCTCTATTTGACTATTCTAATCAACTAATCTAAGTTTGTAGTTGTCAACATAACTTACCTTTCAGCATAAAAAATGAAATTTCTATAGTTCTGTTAACATATAATTTTTAAAATATCCTTTTATAAGTTGCTAAAAAGAGAAAAACTAGCAATTTTCTGTTAAATTTTGTGAAAATAATTTGACTTTGATGGTCTAAAATATAAAATAATGCACATTTTTTTCATTATTGTTAATTTTAAAATTACTAATAATAATTTAATCAGTCTGAAACCAATAAAATTATGACTAGTGAGAAAGCTTTTATTTACATGCACAAGAAAAACTTGCTTTTATTTTAAATTCAAGAAAATATGAAAGATGGCACTGAGAAGTCAGATCAAGCAAATTTGTAAGGGACATGGTGTTACATGGCAAAAGCAAGACACTCAAGTAGAAAACTTTAAGGAGATGAGTAATGATAAGTTCAGAGATAAATGCTAATGAACTGAGGTGAAAGCAATGATGTTGGAAAATAGGACATAATAAGATATGTTTGGAAATTGGGAACTATGAAATTGGGTACCAAGTAGAATATGGGCATCCAATCAGTTGACAGTGAATGCCAAAGACAAAGATATTCAAGATTTTTGGCTTAGAGGTTTAGTGTATATCAACATCATTCAAAAAGCAATAAATGCAGGGGGCACCTGGGTGGCTCAGTGGGTTAGGGCCTCTGCCTTCGGCTCAGGTCATGATCCTAGCGTCCTGGGATGGAGCCCCGCATCGGGCTCTCTGCTCAGTGGGGAGCCTGCTTCCCTTCCTCTCTCTCTCTCTGCCTGCCTCTCTGCCTACTTGTGATCTGTCTGTCGAATAAGTAAATAAAATCTTTTTTAAAAAAAGCAATAAATGCAGAGAGGACAGTTTGTGTGGTTTTATTATTGTCTAGGTCCTCCTGTTTTAATGAACACTGCTGAGAGAAACAGAACATAAAGAATTCACTTGAACAATTATATTCTGAGATGTTCATACTACCTCCAAAGACATGTAGTAGTCAGGAAAGTTACTCAAAAATAAAATCTTAACCAGAAATTTTATATCATAGAAGTCATATGAATGGACAAACCCCTCACATAAGAAGAAGCAGATCATGAAGACAAAATAAAATGGCAGAAAATATACACTTGATTATATATCGTTTAAGATTCAAAGAAAAAGTTGATTCCGCAAGGAGAGAATGGAGAGATCTGATCAGCATCAAAGAAGACATGGTGTTAAAGTCAAAGCTGTGTTTCATGGAGGGAAGTGCCATATGCAACTGGGACATGCAGCGGGTCATTGGTCTTAACAAATTAGGAAGTAACTGATGTCTTCCGACAGTTTTTGTGTTTGTTTATTTTTGTTTTGTTTTGTTTTGTTTTAATGCTGGTGGAAAATGGAAGCCAGATTGAGTGAGTTGACAAGTCAGTTGTAAATGAATGTATCAAAATACATTAGAAATAGTAGAATTTTTTGTGGTTTGAGGGAACAACTTATTCTCAAAAGACTGAACATTTTTGTTTGTTTCCCATATTTTAATTATTCTCATTTTTCTTCTTTTTCTCTTCTTTTCTTTTTTATCCCTCCCTCTTCCTTCCTTTCTTCCTTCTTTCTTTCCTTTCTTCCTTCCTTCCTTCCTTTTTTTCTCCTTCCTTCCTTCCTTCTTTCCCCTACACAATATAGAAGTAATCCCACAAATTATCTGGGTTTGTTTTTTTTTCATTCTGAGCTAGCTTACTTTCCTGTCAATCTGGTTAATTTAATAGTTTTGTTTTCATTAACTTTGGAAAATATAACTCACTGAATTACAATGGATAATCTATTTCTGGGACTTCCCTCCATCCTTTTCTTTCACTTTCACTATAAAACCACATTAATGATTGCGGGGGTAGTGGATTCATACTTTCTAATGGCTTCTTCATGCTTTATTTTTCATTTAATCTCAGGATTCAGGGAGAAACTAAGTACTTACAACTGAAGAAAACAAAAATATTAAAAGTTTGGTATTTAGGAAGATAACCTAATATTAAGACCTTTTTAAAGGTCTTAATATTAGATTAATATTAGATTTTTAATGTACATTAAAGTTTGAAAACAAGGGAAAAATGTGTTCCTTTTTTAAAATATATGAAACAGCTAAATTTTAGAATCATTTTGCTAAGGAGTATGAGTTAAATAAGTGATTAAGGTCAAGTGGATGATGCATTAAAACATGTGCATGTTACTTGTTACAGGTGAAATTTGAATTATCATTATAAAATTAAGTTGACCAGTAAAAATGCACTATTACTCTATTATACAAACATTTTTGTCAAAATCTTTCCTATTGTGTCATTCCCATGAGCTGGCAATTGCTATGTTTCAAACTATCTGGCAGTAAATATCTCCCACTCAAATCAACCTAAATTATTCTGATGTCCATATGTCATTTTTTAGATTCAAGCCTGAGACACCATTAGCACTAATGATGTGAGGCTGCTTTTTGTTGATACCTATTGCTATTTAATGACCCAACTACCTGAGGCACTTTTGGTAACTTGAAAAAAAATGATAGAAAATCATCCACAATTTGCTCCAGGAGAGATTTGATTACAAGTTATTGACTAAGCAAGCCTACATAAAAGGTTTTCTGCTATCCTAGGAGAAATGATAAAAAAAAAGAAAAAAAAAAGAAACACCTAGGCCATCAAATTATTTTTGTTTGTTTCAAATGAAAGTATTCTATATTATTTCAGTTATAGTTAATATAAAATTATCAAGAGTTTTTAAAAACATGTACCCATTCACTGATGCACACATTTAAAAGGAAATGAATTTTATATGTTAAGATTTTCTGGACAGGAAAGCAAATAAAATGTGGCCTTAAGTATATGAAGCCCCTAATACACCACAGAGACAACTAGTATCTGTCTCATATTACTAACTCTTCTCAATTTACCTTAGGGCATTATTTTCTTTAGTGTATTAATGATGAACCTTTACAAAATGATTCCCTTAATGAGATGTACTGACCCAATCAACTGCTTGAATTTTAGCTTGTAATCTGGGTCTTCAATGTTGGAAGGGCATGTGAAAACATTTTCAGTAGCAATTTCAAAACTGCAGCAAGAGCAGAAAAACATGTTTCTTCAATAACAAAAATTATTTGAAATCATTAACCTAATTAACATTTTCACCTGGTCTTCATCTAATGTGCAAACGGGTGGTTGACAACAATAATTACTCAACTACAAACTAAGTAGTCAATTAGATACACAATTACCCAATTTGCATGCACAGAAGTGAATTTTAACACTAAAAAGTTATTCCTAAGCATTATAGATATAATACAGATGTAAAATTTAGTTTGTAATCAAATTGTGTACCCTTTACCTACCTTTTTTCAAATGCATACCTAGAAACATTCCCTCTTACTATTAAAGTGACTCATATTACAAATAATGGAGGAATGGCGTAAGTATTTTGAAAGATTAAGATTATCATTTTATGTATTCACCATTATGGTAGATGACAATCATTCCATTCAATCAAATTCATTCATATAATCATCCACTCATTCTTTTATAATTAATACACTAAATGCAGACTGAGCCTTCTACTGCAAGATTCAGTTCAGTATGTAATGCAAAGATTATCTCACAGGGGCATTACATTAAGAACCAAGAGGGTAACAGACACTTCTCCAAAAAAGACATACAAATGGCATACATGAAAAAAGGTTCATCATCATTAGCCATCAGAGAAATTCAAATAAAAAAACACACTGAGATACCACCTTACACCAGTTAGAATGGCAAAACTGACAAGGCAAGAAACAACAAATGTTGGAGAGGTTGTGGACAAAGGGGAACCCTCTGTTGGTGGAAATGCAAGTTTGTGTAGCCACTTTGGAAAACAGTATGGAGGTTCCTCAAAAAAATTTAAAAAATAGAGCTATCCTATGACTCAGCAATTGCACTACTGGGTATTTACCCCAAAGATACTAAAGAGATGTACTAAAGAGAAAGACTATATCCACTCCAATGTTCACAGCATCAATGTCCACAATAGCCAAGCTGTGAAAAGAGTGGAGATGCCCTTCAACAGATGAATGGATGAGGATGTGGTCCATACACACAATGGAATATTACTCTGCCATCATTGGAAAGGATGAATACCCAAATTTTGTGTCAACATGGATGTGATTAGAGATCATGCTAAGTGAAATAAATCAAGCAGAGAAAATCAATTATTACATGGTTTCACTTATTTGTGTAACATAAGGAATAGCATGGAGAACATTAGGAGAAGGAAGGGAAAATGAACGGGGGGAAAATCGAGTGGGAGAGGAACCATGAAAGACTATGGGCTCTGGGAAACAAACTGAGGGGTTTAGAGGGGAGGAGAGTGGGGGGAATGGGTGAGCCTGGTGATGAGTATTAAGGGGGGCACAGATTGCATGGAGCACTGGATGTTATATGCAAACAATAAATCATGGAGCATTACATCGAAAACTAATGATGCATTGTATTGTCACTAACATAACATAGTTAAAAAAAAACAAGGGAGGAATATAATGTAGATATGTGTCTAACGAGAAGATAGAAAGCTAAAATATAAAATATCGGCAAAAATACAGTATGTAAACTTCTTACATATAAAACAAAGTTAACTTTGGAAAGTATTGAAAATGTTCATTTTTGGTGAGACAATGAGTATAATCTATTAACTCAGGCAATGATTCATCAGCATCTACCTCTTACTGTGTAGGGAGCATTGTGTTAACTAATAGGAATTAAAAAAAAGATTGATTTTTTTTTTTAGTCAAACCCTTAATTCTTATTGCAAATTAGCAATGGGTCTTCAATCTATTTTAACTATTTATCTAAGAAGTTTGAATTTCCACTATTGTTTTATATCACAGAAAACTCAAAACGTGTAACAGTTTAGGACACCAGAGTATGTGTCTTACATTCAATTTAGTTATGTATGAAGTAGAGTTTTCATGTTATAGAAATATATATTTCACAGTTTTTATATAGTGATAACTGAAAAGAATATAACTAAGCCCAATTTCCCCAAATTTATAGATACTCGTTGCATCCCATATGAACTTACATTCATTATTTCCCATTATATCCTGCTATTTCAAAGGTCAAGCCTACAAACTCAGGCAAGAATCCCTGTTTTTTCAGGGATTTTTCAATTTTTCAATTGAAATCACAATTTTTCAAGAATTCTACTGTACCAGGGCTTTCTGTAGGTTTTCATTTCACTGGCCCTGGTTCTCTTTAATATATCCCTCTAGTGTATCACAGTATAAGGTGAGATATTAAATTTTTCCTACATTACAGACCTAAACTTATTAGACAACACAAAATACTTGCTATGTTCTTATCTGGAAATTTGGGAGTCTGCATTTCTCAGGATCCAGCACTAGAAAATAAGCTTACATTCACTATCCCACTATTGACCCTTTTTATATCTGTGATTACTTTTTGAGAAAGCCAGGGTTGTTTGGGACTTTTATTAACCCTTTCTCAGGCTTTGTCTCAACAGACAGGAACCAGCTATAGGTTTAGAAGTAAAAGCTTCATATAGATTTCTGGCCATTGAAATTTTCAATTTATATCTTAATAATTGTTTATTATGTCTGGGTCATATAGTATGTATATGTTTAACTTTTTAAGAAACTGTCAAAGATGTTGATATTTCCTACTGTTCTCCTCTATGGCCAAAGAACTTATTTATGTGTAAATAATACTGTAGTACTATTAAAATAATAATAATAATAATAATAATAATAATGGCTGAGATCACAAGACAGCTTTTCAATAACAGTATTCCCAGAATCAGTGATTTTTAATATGTGCTAGTATTTTTAGTAGATGTGGTTGGAAATATTTCAAGTGAACTTAGCAGATTATCTGATTCAGTTTCAAAGGTAATCGTTTTACTAACAATTTCCCCTTGGAGGATAAAACAGGTAGGTACACAATGCCAAATTAAATACTCTAAAGTTGCCTTGAAAAGATTATGTTTAAACTAAGTGGAGTTTTAGGTTATAATTCCTTCATATATTTCTTATATTCCTTAGGATATGTAAAGGATAAGGATAGTTATATCCTTGTATTCCTTATAATTCCTTTATATATTTCCTATATTTTCTAAACTAAAATTACTGAGATTGTAATAGAATAGTATAGAATAGTACTTTGCTTCACAGCAGGGAGCCTGCTTCTCCCTCTGCCTGCTGCTCCTGCTCCCCCTGCTTGTGCTCTCTCTCAGACAAATAAATAGATAAAATATTTTTTTAAAGATATTATTTATTCATTTGCTAGACAGAGAAAGAGTGAGTACACGCAGAGGGAGCAGCAGGCAGCGTGAGAAGGAGAAGCAGTCTTCCTGCTGAGCGGGCAACCCAATGTGGGACTCGGTTCCAGGACCCTAGGAGAAGGCAACCACTTAATGAACTGAGCCACCTAGGCGTCACTAGATAAAATCTTTAAAAAAATATGAATTATATAATATTAAATTAAGAGAACAGGGATGGATATAAGATTTTTTTATATTAAATAAGTGCTACAACTAGTAGGTTGGTAATTTAAAAATATATCCTATCTTCTGCTAATATATTTATTGACTACTGCATCAGAAATTTATTGAAATACTAAATGTGACTCAAACAATTTATATCATTTTAAAACAGCCTTGGTTAATAATAAAATATAATTTTTGTACTGTTTAGTCCAGTTAGTAACATATATATATACATATACATGTATATGTATATATATATATATTTTTTTTTTAAGTCTTAAATTTGTCATAAGCACTTTTATTTTAAATCCTAAGGTTTCAACTTTCCCTAAAAAAGAAAAACATACTGGGAGATATATATTTTTTAAACTCCTTTAAATAGTCCTGGGTCAAATATTATTAGATTAAAAAAAAGAATTTTGAAATCATATTAAATATACCTACATTTTGGGTCAAACTGAAAAGATTTCCTCACTTACCTTTGAACTCTTTTCCTGCAACTTATTAGAACTGACTTAACATACTAAAAATAAATGATTTCTATGCATTCAATTTTTGTCTTTTTAAAAATTTCAAATAGCCATTCTCATCATTTTATACAATCATACTGTCTAATATAAATTGACCTTCGCTCATGAAAAAAATGTGAAATTAATTTGATATTTCTTGTGGTAGGAAACAAAAATATTTCTTACCATATAGTATTATAATTTTATGTAACATTATTGTTATAAAATTTCCAGAGTTTTTTTTTTTAAGTTTTTAATGGGTAATAAATTGGGATGTATTTATAAAGATATAATCTCTCAGGGACAAATCCAGGTATATTTTATATTTTCTACGTCAATTAAGTCATGTATTTATATAAGAAAAATGCATTGAGCAATGTAGACGTGAATAAATAGAAAAATAAAATAAGTACACAACAGTGGTACCAGTATGGCTAAAATAGTACAATAAAAATTTAATACGCATTTGCCCTTCAAGTACTTCTAAAACCTCATAAAAGCAAAAACATACAAAAGTTTAAACAGGTTAAAAAAATACCAGAATAATATAAGGAAATATGTGATGTTATTGGAAGAGATGATAAGTGCTATGAGAGTTCAGAAGAGAAGGAGCCATTCATCCAGTTTAACACTTCTATTGTGTAACAGAAAAAAATAGACTGAGAGGTTAGGTGAAGCAGCCAAGTTCACACTGGTGGTTAATGGCCCAAATATTTCTAGGTGATAAGGAGATCCTTGTGATTCCAGGCATCATAAAAAATTCCAGTAATTCTTTGAAAATGTAGGGTTTCTTTTATGTGAACCTGAAATAGAACTGCACTAGGAGTGACTTTATTTCTACCATATGTTAAAATAACTATATTATCCTTAAGATGAATTTAATCAGAACTGTGAGAATTGGGTTATCTCCTAAACAGCAGCCAAGGAAATTGATTTTTGTGTGTTTCAAGATTAAGAAGAGCCGGTAAATATTACTGAGCAGAAAAACTAAAACTCTAATTCTTAAATATGTCTTATCATATTTTGTTCTAAAAGACCAGTCTGAGAATGAATGTTGTCATTTGTTGTCACAAGATGTATTTTAAGAAAAATATGAATTTCTAAATGGTTTAAGGATGATTACTTGTAACATATGCAAATATATAAAAATAATATATTTGCATTAAAATACATTTTATATTATATAACATATATAAAATAACATATAAACATATGTGTTATATATGTTACATAACATATGACATATATAACGTATGCATATATAACATATGTAACATATGTAAAACATATATATAACATATGTAATATATATATACACACAATTTGAAAATTTTAGAAAAATAAACATGTACATTCATTTTTACAGCTACCTAAACAAAATACCACAAACTGGGTGGTTTAAATAATAGAAGTTTATTGTCACACAGTTCTGGAGGTTAGAAATCTGAAATCAAAGTGCCCACAGCGTTGGTTCCATCTAAGGACTGTATCTCTTCCTTTAGTTTGTAGATGACTACTTCCCCCTGTCTCTTCACATAAAGTCTTCCTTCAGTGCCTGTATGTGTCTGTGTCCACATTTTCCTTTCTAAAATATCACAAGTCATATTAGATTAGAGCCTAGCCCGTTGATTGCATTTTATTTTTTTAGAGATTTTATTTATTTGACAGAGAGAGAGAAAGTACAAATAGAGGAAACAGCAGAGAGAAGGAGAGGAAGAAACAGTTTCTCTACTGAGCAAGGAGCCTGATGTGGCATTTGATCCCAGGACCCTAGGATCATGACCTTAGCTGAAGGAGATGCTTAACTGACTGAGCCACCCAGGTGCCCTGTTGACTGCATTTTAATTATGTCTGTAAAGGCTCTATCTCAAATATGGTCACAGTTGGAGATAATGGCGTTTAGGACTACACCGTATCTTTTTTTGTGTGGGGGAGAGGATTTAATTCAACCCATAAAGTCAGGTTATGGTTATATAAAGTTATAGTGTAATATAACATGAACATTTTTGTACCACTACAGAAATAATGGCAAATCAGTTTATATATATCTATACAAACATCCTAAAGAGGTTGTGTGTAAACTTAATATTTTCAAGTCATTCTATGAAATAAACATTTTAATCATTCAATTCAGATGTTCAAGGATCAAATGCCATTTGCTGATTTGAGCCTGCAATATCCAAAATCTAATCCTTTCTATTTCAGAATTTGTAACACTTGAAGAAATCTCTGTGTTAAAATTGATTGATTTGAAGGAGAAAAGTCTATCATAATTTGGTTATCCTGTGCTATCCAGTGAAAATTGGAAATGTGGAAATAATCCAAAAGTTGCCATTGGCTATTTTGTAGACTTCAGGTCTTCCCAGTTAGTATCAGAAAAGCCCAGCAATGGTGTGGCAGGTTGATAGATCATGTTCAAGTTTTAATTTTAATTTCATCTTATACAAACAAAGATGTACTTATTACATTAAGTTAAAGTGATACCGACCTTTTCTTCCTAATCCATTTCCTCTAAATGTATATGTATATAATACTATATATGAGATATATATATGATATATAATAATATATGGCATATATATGATATATATCTGTATATATAATACATATACACATATAGATCACAAGGCCTTTCTTTTGTAAAGATTTTTATTATTTATTTATTTATTTGAGAGAGTGAGAGACAGAGAGAGAGCATAGGCCGGTTGGAGAGACAGAAGGAAAGAGAGAAAAGTAGACTCCCCGCTGAGTAGGGAGCCTGACAAGGGGCTGGATCCCAGGATCCCAGGATTATGACCTGAGCTGAAGGCAGATGCTTAACCAACTGAGCCACCTAGGTGCCCCACAAAGGTGGTCTTATTGTTTAAAAGTCCTTAGGGTTTTTAAGTGGTCGGTCTGCTTTATTCTGTTTTGTTTACAGTTTTAACATGTACGACATACGGAGCCTTTTAGATTTGTATTCATGCAAACTGCTAAGGATTTCAGAGACATAACAGGTTATAAGGGTCCAGTTACCTGTTGCCAGGGAACCACAGAATGGCACTAAGTCATTTGCAATAATTGGCTGAAATGACAAGTAGAAGACAAATTTTATTCTTCAAGGATGTTAAAAGGAGTCTGACTAAAAAATACAATAATCAGAGATTCATCAAGCAAGCTTAAAAATTTTCTATGTAACTTAATATGATGTCTAAGGTTTAGCTGTTAAAGTAAATTGAGGGTATGAGGAGGCAGGAGGGTCTGTGAGAATGGCTGAATTACCCAAGAGGTCATTTTCAAATGGTTGCTCTTGGAATGTTTTTTTTTTACCAACTTCAGAATACAATTTTAATTATAATTATGAGATGACATAGGAATTACAGAAGAAGAAACTGAATGAAGTCCATAAATAAAATTAGGGTTTGCTATATACCATCAATAGAAAATTAGGAAAAACACCTATTTTCATTGATTTTAAATTAAGGCCGTAGGATGACATTTATATATGTGTGTATATACACACACATGCATACATGCCATATATGTGTATGTAGAGAGAGACACACACACATAAACACACATACACAGAGATGATTCCTTCTTCACTTAAGACACATTTTAAAAGCATGAGATTTTAGAACTGTTTTAGGTGTAGAATTCTAAGCCATGAAAAAGCAATTTTTCTCACCCAGTTGTTTAACTTTAGGTGAAAAGACAAAAGGAAACATTAGATTTCTGTGGCCTGAAATTATGAACAAAAGTATAAAATAACAACAAACATTTAGATGTCAATCCTAATACCCTGTTCCAAACATAAATCAATCTAATATTTTGCTGGAACTTTATAATTATCCATTATTTCTCATTCTTCCTCATTTTTGTGGTAATTGTATTAATGCTACCAAAGACTATCAAATAACTTTAATTACCACTAGCACAATCCCACTAGATACTTGTATTTAAACGATGGTAAAATCACAACACTTTCAATGTTTAGATCTCCTAGGAACATGAGTCTATAGACATAGGTTAACTATAGGCCTCTTTTTTGGGTTGGTGGTGAACAAGGTGGTGGTGGTTACTAAACATTTCATTAAACTTTACAACTGAAAGAAACTAATATTTGGTATCTTTGTCAAATTAGCCAAACTTAAACTCATTGTCCAGAATCAAAAATTGATTTTTATTATTTTCTTTTTGATCAATGATATTATAGAATTTGCAAATATTGAAAACATATTCACATTTACTGACTTGACTTTCAAAATAGGTTTAGTTTCTCATTGACTTAATCATAATTAACTCAGGATATTTAACAAGATATTATGTACTATTTCCTAAAAGAAGTATACTAACGGCACATTTTCTATGAAAGACTGTTCAAGTTGGCCAGTCAGCATTTCCTTGGATACTTGCCATGTTCTGACCAATATAACCATTCTTAAGTAAAAACAGAAATAGAATTTCCATTTTCTTGTCTTTAAATTTCTTTTCAATTTCTCAGATAATTACACTTCACTAGATAAATAATGGAAGCTTTAGAATCACTTAAATATACACAAAACACTTGAGATTAAGATTGCTTACTCAGATATTAAAACTGTCTCAATCTCTGGGAAATATTTGCCATGTTCTTTTAGCCTTGAAGCCCAGTTTGTTTGAAGAGGAGGAGGGATTGGAAGGAGTCAGAGAAATTTAAGAGAGGATATATTGTATTATTCCTACTTAAACTTTAGTTAACTCAGTAATAAATATTTATTATGTTTCAACATGAAGTCTGTGTTTTCATAAATCACTTTCTCACATGTTTAAGTTTAGTTTCAAATTCTAATTCATTTATTTGCTTCTGAAAGCAAGATGTAAGCCCTGTGTCTCTTCTCTGGATCTCAATGCCGGCACTATCACTGGGACACAGTGATATTCAATAAATATTTGTTAAATGGAGGAATTTGAAAGGAATGGCAGAAATTGATTTTTAAAATCAGGCATCTAATAGAAAATTAAGAGGTAACCTACTCAAGGTAGACATTCACTATTAACTTCTTCATAATCTGGGAAAATAATTAATTGCTTTGCAAAAACCACAAAGGGGAGGGTAGAAAGAAGATAAAATTTTACTCAAGAAGTCCCAGGGGAAAAGGAGAGGAAAGGGGGGGAGGGAAGGAAGGAAAGGAGGACAGAAAGAAGAGAAGAAAAGGAAGAAAGAAGGAAGGAATGAGGGAAAGAAGGGAGGGAGAGAGGGAGAGAAAGAAGGACTTTCTGTAATATGATACATACTATTGGATATGAACCATTTGGTCAAAGCTATGTTTAACATTCTCAAGCTTATCAACTCATTTAATTCTGAAAACTGGAGACAACTCTATGGAAGGGGTATTATTCCTTTTTACAGAAGAAGATCTTGAAGATCTAAGAGGTTACAAGACTTCCCCTCCCCTCATGAGAGCTAGTGACTGACCATGATGCAGAACAGCTGGCACTACTGTCACTTTCCATCTTCTGTGTTGCCAGGCTCTTTTCTAGGTAAGAAAAACCAAGCAAAGTTAAAACCTGCTTGCTCTGATTTTTAATTTTATGTAAACTTTGGCTCTGTGCAAAACCAGTGGCAGAGGGCAAGATCTTGCAGAGCCGGCAGCAGAGAGCATATTGAGATAAACTGAGCGCACAGTTAATTAATGGGAAATAAGACTATGACACTGTTGCTGACTTGAAAAGCTAGACTTGATGTCCAATTTCTGTGGAAGCTGGGACAGTGGAAATAGGGAAAAAATTTTCACAAAGCGTTTTTAACTACAGAGATCTGCAAGTGTAAATTGGAGTGAAGCCAAGAGGAATACAAAATAATTTGATAAGAGAACAAAAGAATAAGAGTTCCTATTTCTCTTTCCACATAGAATCATGCTCATTTAAGATATGATGTCCAGGGGGCACCTGGGTGGCTCAGTGGATTAAGCCGCTGCCTTTGGCTCAGGTCAGGATCTCGGGGTCCTGGGATCAAGCCCCACATCAGGCTTTCTGCTCAGCGGGGAGCCTGCTTCCCCCTCTCTCTGCCTGCCTCTCTGCCTACTTGTGATCTCTCTCTCTGTCAAATAAATAAATAAAATCTAAAAAAAAAAAAAAAAAGATATGATGTCCGGGAGATATATTTTGGGTATTATAGTGAAAATAATCTAGGGAAATTATGTAAACAGCAACTTGTCATATTTATAGAATATACTTATAGAATATTTAGAGTATATATATATATATATATATATAGTATTGAGAAAGTGCAGTTTTAGTCATGTTTAATTCACTAACATGTCTGAAAAAGTATGGATCAAAAAGCTATGATTATTTTGGGTACTTCCTTCAAACTGCACACAGAGTCCTGGTTAAAATTCAATATGACTGTATTTAATTGACACAACCATTAAGAAATGTGGAAGCAGTGTAAGACCTTTGAGCTTAAGAGTCCAAAAGTCCTATTTTTGACATTTAGTTCTGTTACTTAAGGGTTGTGTGACTTCGCCTAAGAGACTTCAATATTTTGAGTCTCAAGCTCATAAACCATTAGGAACACTAATAAGTGTTATATACTTATACTAATAAATATTTCTCATAAAGAGAGAAATAACATTAAAACAGTTTTAAAAGAGTAAGGTCTTATACAAGTTTCTATTGTTTTTGTTATCTATTTATTGAGCAAATACTTCTTGAGTATTAATTTTTGTGCAAGTTCTGTGACAGGCACAGCAGGTGAACAATAACCTAAAGCCCCTGCCCTCCTAGTACTGGAAGCTAATGGGAACTAGAAATACAGAGTTGATGTCTTTATTAGCAGCAACACAGCCAGTATTACTGACCATGTTCTGCATGCTGGGTACCGTGTTAGAGATTTTACCTACATTAATTTCTGTCAAGCTCTGAACAACCTTATTCTCTCAACCATCATATCCTCATATTGTCATATACAAGCTGTTACGGGTAGGATCAAAGCAACGCTTAAGTAAGCGTGTACTTCAGGAAGCCCATAGTGGCTTTTCTAGAGCTACCAAAACAGTGCGGGAAATATTGGAGTAAGGGAAATGAGTTATGATGCTGTTGTTTTAGCATTATTATGAGAGAGAGAGAGAGAGAGAGAGAGATTTCCTAGAAATTAGAGGGTAAGAATGATTCTAGAAGTATACTGGAGGTAGAATGGATATGATTTTGTAATTGGATAGTTTAGTGGTGAACATGGGATCTAGAGAGAGGCTTATCTAACAGAGATATGGGAGGAAGGTAGAAGGATCTAGCTTAGTTCTTGATCGATCTTTAAAGCCCCCCATGGTCTATACCAGCATAATTATCAGGTAGGCTTTGTGGTACATGAGTAGTGAATGAGAATAGAAAAAAGTAGTACCTGCTTATGAGACCCAGGCAGTGTTTAGATAAGTAGGAGGAATACTGAGAAAACACCTGGATAAAAGAGTTTAAGTGACAGAGTATTTCAATAAAAATTCTCATATGTGTGTGTGTGTGTGTGTGTGTGTATAATAGTCATACATATATTGTAACATATATATAATTCATATGTATATATAATTAGAATTAAATGCTATCAAATAAGTCTTATTAAGTAAAGTCTTAGAGATCTCTTTGAATTTAATCAAAAAGAAGTTGTTGATAATCTTCATGAGATACTTTCAGAGGAATGGGTTTGGAGGTGGTAAAGAGAAATACCAACTAAAAAGAAAACTATTTTTCTCTACTTTCTACTCACATTTTTTATATCAAGTGTGTGTATTTTTTCCCCCACACCAACCAGCTCTCCAACTCTTCAGATATCAACTAGGTATCCTACAATTCCAGTCTGAAACTATCTACCCAGAGTTAGCACAGATTCCACAGGTTAAGGGCCCAGTCCCACAAAACTGCCCCCATTTCAGATGTCAATCACAGGTCTGAGCCTCCTGTACTTCTTACTGACCAGCTGTAAACTGGGGTTCACTGTGATCCCATCCTCAGTGTTGGGTAATTTGATAGAAGGGCTCATAGAACTCACATATGTGCTTTATTTACTATTAGCAATTTACTATAAAGGATGCAACTCATTAACAGCAAAAAATGCATATTGGTAAGTATGTTGGTAAGAGTGTGGAGCTTCCATGACCTCTCCAGCGGTACCACTCTTTCAGCATCTTAATGTTTTCAGCAACCTGGAAGTTCTCCAAATCTCTTTGTTAAGGTTTTTTAGTTTTGTTTTGTTTTATTGGAGGTTCCATTATGGAGGCTATGATTGCTTAAGTCATTAGCCATTGATGATTAACACAATGCTCAGTTTGACTCCCCCCCCCCCAAAGGTCAGATATGAGGCTTAAAGCTCCAACTTTCTAAATACATGATTGATTCTCCTGGCAACCAATTCCCATCCTCTAAAGCTCATCTCATAAACTCAGGTATGTTTGAAAGGGTCTGATTATCAAAAACAAAAGATGTTTCTTTTGCTCCAACCCCCACCCCATTCTGGAAATTCCAAAGGTTTTGGAAGCTCTGTGCCAGAAATGGGGATGAAGACTAAATTTATATTTCTTTTTCTATCAGAGGTAGAAACGGAATCACATTTCAGAGTGAGTTGCAAGTGAGGAATGGAAGACAAGTATAAACTTATCAAAATTTTGGGTGTTATGGGAATCAGGATTAGAAAGTCTAGGAGGACTAAAAGGAAAAGGGAACATCGTTTTGTCCAAATTGTCTGAAGTGTAGAGTGGGCAGGACCAACCCATGGACTTGGAGAAGCTCATGCAGAGGTAAAATATCACAATGAGAGAATAATGACAATAGTGACAATAGTTATTTTTTGTCTTGCAGTTTTGACTTGTTGAGCTTCCAAAAGTGTCTGCATATGCAAGTCAATTCATGTCTTTTTTTTTCAGGATTATTCTTAACTGATTAATATGAAATTCTCATCCCATCCTAGAGCTTCTTGTCTCTGTATCTTGGGAAGGCCAAAACCCCTGTCCTGGATCTAGGCTCCCTCTGGATATTCATATCATCAAAATGAGTCTTGGTGATTAGTCTTGAAGGCCTTTTTCAAGTGCTCAAGTGAAAAAGAATTTCTTTATAAAGGAAAGAAATACAGAAAATACTTTTTAAAAAAAATCTGAAGATGTCAGAGTATATATGTTTGTATGTGTGTGTATACACATACAGAACAGAAATCAATATACTACTTTCTTCATTAGTTTTGCATACTTATCTATTTACACTTTCAGAATGGACATTTCTACTAACAATTTTCTGAGCCTGGTGACAATTCATGAAAGGATTGCAGCATTATGAGCAAACACTTTGTGTCATCAGGCTGCCAACAAGTAAAAATGAAACACTTTTCACAAAGGTGTAGACTCCTTGTGAAGAGCATTACAGCCCATGAATCAGATAACATTCCTCTGCACGAGACATGTGTTCAAGTGCAGAAGTTGAAATCCAGGTCTTCAGTTTTGTGTGGAAAGATGAAGACATAACTAAAAGATAATGACAATGAAAATGACATCTTGAGGAAAAAAATAATAGGACACACTATCTAAAATAGGAGAGGCAAACAAAGTGGGGCATTTTAGAGATTAATAATTTTTTACATAATATTGAATGTATTATTGTATCATTATAAAGATTACAGAAACTTGACAGGAGACATTTATATTGTATTGCAAGTATTAGGCATTTTGAGATGTACATTGACCCTTAGGTAGATAAGGCACTTCCATATAGCATTATTTAAAGTTTCATTTAGTACCCTAGAGATAAATTTATCATAAAATTCTGGTATTTTTTATTCACTGGGCATATATGTAAATAGCATTTTTATGCATGGGTAAAATTTATCATATTTATTCTAGTTTATCAAATAATATATAGGATTTAGGATAAATGCATTATATAAAATGCTACTCTCTGCTCTATATGTGAAAAAGGTAACAGGGATACAAATTATTTGGTCTAAAAATATATAGTATTTATATAATGAGATCAAAATGTAAGACTTTTATATTTTATTTAGTACTTATTATTCTGTGATGTATCTCCTTAGGCTTCATTTCCTCTTAACTCTGGAAAACAGCATTCCTTATTCATGTACTAACTGATCAAAGACTCAGATGTAGTTCAGATTAGAAAAACAGATCTTGAGATTCATAAGCCCAATTGTGAAAAATGATTAGGGTCAAATCATATTGTTTTCTTGGAGAAAACATAAAAAATGAAATTGAGGACAACATAGTATTTCATATAACTTGTAAAGAGAAAGTAATATTTTAAATTAATAGATAACTCCTCTTTAGTACTAGTTAAAATATATTGTAAATATATTTTAAACAATACAGTTTTCTTGTATGTGATTTAATTTAAAATTATTTCACTTAAAATGCAAGTTTTATCCTCTAAAACCATACATCTGAAATTCCTGAACTGCAATGGCATTATGACAGATGCGGGTAGAATTTAAATGTAATCAAACTGGAATAAATCACCACTGTGGGAAATTTCATTTCTAGTTCAATATACTTCCTTTTAGAGATATAGACCATGATAACTGGTATCTGCAATACAGTAATCGATGTGATAGAATCCTGGAAAGTATTATGAATTAAAAATAAATGAGCTAGACCCCAAAAGGAAGTTACAGAAAACAAAATAACTGCTTTATCAGCACTAGAGCAAGCTACATTACTGAGGGATTGCTGACATTGGAAAAGATAAAGCATTAATACTTAAAGGGAAGTGTGTCAATATATTTTATTACTTTTGTCCCAATATAATGCATGTTGAATTCTAAAACTAGAGTGAACAAAGTAGAAGTCTGTGGGCCTGTTGTGTGTCTTCTCCGTTGTCAAGACTGTCTCCTTGCACCAAACTGATGTCAGGGTACCAGTGCTCTCGGCTACAGAAATCATACTGTGGATACTGCCTGCAGAGAGAAAACTTTCCTGCTGTAGCTCGTGTTCCGTGAAAACCACCATGTATCCATGAAATGCCAGTCAGTTTCAAATCACAGAGAATACTATAGAAAAAGGAGGTTCATGTTTTTGCTTTGCTTTATAGTAAATAGAGCATATTTTTTACTATTTAATTTCATCAGCACGTGATCCAAATATTCTAGAACAGGGTTTCTTGACCATGGCACTATTGACATTATGGACCAGATAATTATTTATTGTGGGGAGCCTTCTTGTTCATTGAAGGATGGTTAGCAGCACCCCTGGGATGCAGGTATTCCTGCTCCCAGGTTATGGGAAAAAAAAAAGTCTCCAGACCCTTGTGGACAAAATTGCCCCCATTAAGAATCATTGCTCTAGAGTACTTATTTTAGTTATATAAATATAATGGAATTTTATATTGATGAATTTTGACCCCTAGCTCATATCTATCCAAAGATTTCACTAGACCTCGTGTAAGGGACTGATGAGGCATAAATGACCAAATGAGAGCATATTTGATATACTATAATAGATATGACTTTTGATCCATTATCAGGACTTTTGTTTTAAAGATTTTATTTATTTGAGAGAGAGAGAGAGAACGACCGGGGAGAGTTAGCGGGAGAGGGAGAAACAGACTCCCACTGAGTAGGGAGCCTGATGCGGGGCTGGATCCCAGGACCCAGGGTCATGATCTTAGCCGAAGGCAAATGATTAACTGACTGAGTCACCTAGGCTCCTCCATTATCAGAATTTCTTTCTTTCTTTTTTTTTTTTTTTAAAGGTTTTAGTCATTTATTTTACAGAGAGGAAGAGAGAGAGAGAGCACACAAGCCGGGGGAACGGCAGGCAGGGAGAGAAGCAGGCTCCCCACTGAGCAGGGAGCCTGATGCGGGACTCTATCCCAGGACCTGGGATCATGACCTGAGCTGAAGGCAGCTGCTTAACCAACGGAGCCACCCAGGTGCCCCCATTATCAGAATTTCTAATGCAACATCTGTCTTCATAGCATGTCTGTAGCCCAAATTTTTTTTATTTTTTAAAGGTTTTTAATTTGCATTTAACTTTAAAACTGATTTTGACAAAGAACATCTGAGTTGCTCCTTTGAATTTTATTGTCTCATAAAACACACTATTTGAAAGAAGTCACAGCTTAACCGTGTAATCTAGTTAAGAGCCCTGAAGTTGCTACTTTAATAAGTGAATATTATTCATTTAGTTGAATGAAATATAACATTAAATTATTTCACATTATTAGAAAGGAAACTAATGATGGACACTTTAATGAAAACTTACAGATGATGCCCTTCTTTGCTGAAATAGCACCCTAAATCATGGTCTGTCTGATTCAATACCATTTCATTATTCATAGCATTTTCTAAATGTTCTAAGTCAGAGTTTTAAAATTTAAATAAAATAAGAGTGTCCTTTTAGTTCCATTTTAATTTTAAAAAGTAGTCACATATAAAGGAGATTCTGGAGATATACTATATTTTGAACTTTATTTTTACTGATAAGAAATCTGTTAGTTTAAAACTTATTCTGTTTTAAGTAATTCATCCTTATTCTCTGGTTACTTAAAAAAATTTTTTTTCCTGCAATTTTACTACAATGGAGCTAGGGTTTTACTACAATGAATTTAGGATTTGTTTTTATTTATCCTGTTCAGGATTAAGTGCATCTCCAAATTTAGCATTCATATATATTCTTTTTTATAATTCTGGAACTATATTTGCCATTATCTGAAAATATTCTCTCTTCTTCATTGTCTTTCTTCTCTTTGCACTGCTTCATTTTATCATTCATCTGTCTTTGTTATATTTGTCCCTCTTTACTCTTCAGAGCTGCACTTTTGTAATTTCTACTACCTTTCAGTTTACTTATCTATCTACTCTTATTCTGCAAGCTACTGTTTAGTCCATAGTTTAAAATTTAACATCAATGTCTACCTATTGAAATCTAGAAGATATGATTTCAAGTCTGGCTTTTAAAATTATCTCTTGGGGCACCTGGGTGGCTCAGTGGGTCAAGCATCTGACTTCACTCAGGTCATGATCTTGGGGAAATCACGAGTTGTCCCAACTCACAAGTTGTCATGTAACTGTAAGCAGAAATAAACAACAAGTGATATAACAAAAGATTATGCTGACAGTAATTCATTTCAGCTTTTATAAAACTTCAACATAAATAAATTAATTTCAGACAAAACAAAGAGTAAAATAATACAAGTCCTATGTGTCTCTGTCTCGATTTTACTAATCTCTCCAGACATCAGTTTCCTCATCTAAAGTTTCCTTCAAATATTCCATGTCTATGCTTTGAAAAATATACAACTAAATTGCCTTTACTCATCTTGGAATGTATAATATTTTAAAAAATATATTTCCTTCACAGTAAATATCATTGAAACATGGCATTTCTGGAATATATATATATATGTTGAGTTGTGATTAAATTACAAAGCATAATCACAGGTTAGCTACAGAGGTATTCTAATCCTCTGTTTAGTATGCAGCTGAAAGGAGGGACTGGCTGAGCACTGTCAGTAACAAAGATGTCAGTGTTTTATTTCCTCTGCTTTAGTAAGCACTTCAGAATCTACATTTTGAGTGCTTTTGTGAAACATAGCTTTTCCCTTCTCTTGTCAGATAGATTCACTCACATAATATATTATAATGATGGTTTATAATGCCTCTTGGCCTTTATTATAATTAAGTGTATTCCACTTGTTATTTATTTATTTATTTGAGGGTTGAGAGGGGCAGAGGGAGAAAGAGGAAGAAAGAGAATCTTTTTTTTTTATCATTTAATTTTATTTTTATTTAAACATATATTGTAAGCCCACCACCCTCTCCCAACCCCCTCCCCACCAACCCCCTCCGTTTGTTTTATGACATTAAGAGTCTCTTTTGGTTTGTCTCCCTCCCGATCCCATCTTGTGAAGAAAGAGAATCTTAAGCAGACCTCATAATGCTGAGATCATGACCTGAGCTAAAATCAAGAGTCAGACACTTAACCAACTGAGCCACCCAGGCACCCCTCCTCTGCTATTTAAGTCACTTAATTTTAAACTTATGTGCCAAAAAAGTTAAGTTTTAGATCTGTGTGTTTAAATAAGGAAGGAAGGGATGCTTCACGTAACATAGTGAATGGAGTTGACATAACCTAGTCTCCATTTCACTTATATAGAAGAGCTACAGAAAATATAGCAAGCATAACAATAGTAACTTAATACAGCCAATCTCAAAAGAAAATAAGAAAAATCTCCAGGTGGCAAAACAAAGCAAGAAATCAAACTTAGAGAGTTACGGCACAGTCTAATGCCTCAAGAGTCTAGATGTGTATTCCACTAAGTTATAGTAGCTACAGACTATGCATTGGAGGAGAGACGCTAAGACACATGTAGGTGGCAGACCTGTGAGTCAGTATGAAATGGGTAGATGAAACAGATTTCTGAGTAAATCTGGGACCCTGGAAGAACCCCCATACCCATAAAGATATGATTAAAAAAAAAAAAAGTACTGCTGTTAGGAAAAAGTTTATCTGCCTTACTGGATTTCTGAGAGTTAAAAAAAAAACACTATTCTTTTTGATAAGTAACAATCAAAATCAGCAAGCATGTGTGTGGTTTTCTGAACCATTATCATCTGCTAGGTATAAGAAACATAAACTAATACAACAACATAGCATCTCATCTGGAACTAGTGAACTCCCTGGGGGCCTGGCAGGTATATATTTTGTAAGGAAGTGCTATGACCCTCTTTGAATGAAACTCTCATGTGAGAAAAAAAAATTAAACATAGATTAATAATAACAATGTATAAACCACATGAAGGAAAACGGGCCAACAAAACATACAGAATAATTAGCATAGCACAGACATCTGATAACAGAAAAACGTGAGATGGTAAAATAAAGATGTTTCATATCAAACAGATAATTGAAATTTAAAAAAGGATTGAGAGATAATTTATTAAAAATATTTTATCTATCTGTTTGAGAGAGAGACAGAGTGAGCACGAGCTGGGTAGGGACAGAGGGACAAGAAGACTTCCTGCTGAATGTGGACCCCACCTGGGCCTGTGAGTCCTTCTTTTCAATATCTTCCTTTCTGATGTGTCCTTAATATATACACATATAATTCTCTTCTTTAAAAAACGTTACTTAGTATGTCAAGATTTAGTTATTTAAGGGGAATAATGTTTTAAGTTGCTAATAAATTGTCAAAATTCCCCAAACCATAGCTTTGCTAATGAAAGAAATTCTGATCTTAAGTAAAATGGATGAATTAAATGCTGCGTCACGGTCGGTAAGTATGTGCCCAGAACTCACAGTGTCTCCTCACTTCATACTTTAAAAATGAATTTGTTGCTCATATTTGGAAGTTAAGAGATTTAATATTAGACCTAATGGTAGAAATTACTTATACCTGAGTAGCAGCTGTTTTTACAACCAGCCAAAAAAGCCACATGCAGCCTCAAAAATTTACAACCTCCTCAGTATTCCAGACTTTTTTCTTACACTTCAGTCATGTTCTTTGTTATTTCTTTTTGCTTTTTCAAATTTTTTCTTTTGAAAAAATTAAAGTTTTTCTTATAGTGGTTGTCATAAGTTGAATTGTGTCCCAGAAAAACATATGTTGATATCTAAACCCTACTACTTGCTGAATGCAAACTAATTTATAAACAGGGTTGTGGTCGATGTGACTTGTTAAGATGCAGCCATACTGGAGTAAGGCAGACCCTCAATCTACTATGACTGGTGTCCTTATAAGAGAAAAGAGCGTCAGGTGAAAGCAGAGACATACAAGGCAACCATTGAATAAATAAGGAGGAAGAGAAAGGAGCGATGTTCTTATAAGCCAAAGGACACTTGGGGCTGCCAGAAGCTGGAAGAGGCAGGAGGATCCTCCTTTAAATCTTTAGAGGGAATATGGCCCAGCCAACAACTGGATTTCAGAGTTCTAGCACCCAGAATTCTAAGAGAATAAATTGCTGGTGTCGTAAGCCATCCAGGTTAAGAGAAAAGTAAAAATTGTGTTATATGCCTGTCTGTGTCTGGAGAAATACACACAATAACATTTACTTTCTTTTTTTGTTTTTGTTTTTGTTTTTTTTGGCTTGGCTCCCATATACATTTGCTTTTACAGTTGCCTTTCTTAAACCCAGTGGAATTCACCTCAGAGTTCACATTTATTTATTTCTTAAAGATAAAAATTTACCAGAAGATAATAATACATTTCTTTATCGAGAGACATTTTTAAAGGAATAGAATTGCTAACTAAGAAAAAAAGGAACAGAATTGCTAAAGTAAGTATAAATATATCTTACATCTGAAAAGAAATTAAGCATTCATCAGGGAATTACATCTATTACCTTATTTGACCTTATCTGATCTTTTCAACAACCATAGATATTAAGTGGGTCAGGTAGCAATTTTCCTATGTTTTAGATAAGAGTACTAAGTTTTTGTTAACACAGCTAATAAGTGGCACACTTCAGATAGAAAGAAAATCAGTTGTTGATATCTAGGGAGTGGTTTTTAACATGGAAAACTATTTTGTCCAATTTTACTAAGTAGAAAATTGAAACACTGCAGCTCTCTGCAAGAAAAAAACTTGCATCAAGCAACATAGGCCACTAAGCACATTGTTAAAAGTACTTCTCCAACAACTGGAAAAGATTCAGTTTCCTTTTTTGTTATATTTGAACAATAAGGCAGTGAAAGAGGAAGAAAACAGTGAAAAGCAAGGTAATTGATGAATTAAGAAGACATACACAAAGCTAAATTCAAATTATAACTATTTCATCCTACACATATTGCATTTTGTAAGCAATCATCTTAAGAGAGTAGTAGAGCCAAAAGAGAATAGTAATCCTATTACTCTATGATTCATAAAGAATTGCTTCCCATCAATGTGACATTTCCTTTTTTTTGTATGTGTACAAAATATGAGGGCTTCATGTGTAAAGGGACATAAAGGCAGGATTTGAGTCAACCAGTGACTTCAATTGTGTAGTGATCTGCGGGTCTGGTTACTGGGCGCCACTGCCTGCCTGGACAGTAGATCCCGTTTCCTTTGCTCAAGATTTCAGGAACCTGGGACACCTGGTACACCTGGGTGGCTCAGTCATTAAGCATCTGCCTTTGGCTTAGGTCATGATCCCAGAGTCATGGGACTGAACCCTGCATTGGGCTCCCTCTACTCTGCGGGAAGCCTGCTTTTCCTTCTCCCACTCCCTGCTTGTGTTCCCTCTCCCACGTGTCTCTCTCTGTCAAATAAGTAAATGAAATTTAAAAAAAAAAAAAAAAAAAAAAAGGTTGCAGGAGACTATTATTTATTCTCGAGAAAAAGGCATAGTTCATGAAAGGAAATGAACTAAAGATTTGGTATCTACAGAGAATCTTTTACCTTCATCCTTTAAGAGGAGAAGAAACAAAAACAAGAGCAGTAACTCTGGAAATAGTTACTAATAATAGAAGCATTTTAATGTTTTTAGTATTCTTAACTTTGTTTTAAAAAGTTTTAGTAAAGTGGGGGCACCTGGGTGGCTCAGTGGGTTAAGCCTCTGCCTTCGGCTCAGGTCATGATCTCAGGGTCCTGGAATGGAGCCCCGCATCGGGCTCTCTGCTCGGGGAGCCTGCTTCCCACTCTCTCTCTGCCTGCCTCTCTGCCTGCTTGTGATCTCTCTCTCTATCAAATAAATAAAAATCTTAAAAAAAAAAAAAAAGGTTTAGTAAAGTGGCTTGCAGGTAAGGTGGTATAAAAATAAATGGAGCTCAACTTTGGATCCAACGAATCAGATTTCCTATGAGTTACATGCGTATCATTTACTGATGGCACAGAGTAACTACTTCATTTTCTCCTCCACTATGCATCAGTTTTTAGAAGTATTAGAGGTTTCACAGAGAGCCACTTGCCTGGAGAGAAAGCCAGGCTCTCCTCATTAGCACACGGTAGTGAGCCACAGGGTTGCCAGCATTTGATTATTAATATGAACTGTTTGGGCCATTAGCTGTCGCCTGTTTCAAAAACTTGTGTGGTGATGTTTAGCTTTGGACTTTCTTTCCTGCTGTCAAATTTAGTTAAAGTGTGCCTTTGGGATCAAATGTTGTAAGGGGAAATGCACAATGGAGCCATTTCATAAGTCTTCCTCCTGTAGGAATCCTGGTTGAAAACTAAATTAATACTTAATATATAATATTTTGTACTAGCTTCATAGCTCCTTAAACCTTAGGATAGAGACAATATTTATTAATAATGTCCTGAGGTTTAGAGTCAGTGTGTACTCTTATAATTCATTTTATCACTTTCGAAATGGCTGTTGCTGTAAATTGATTTATTCCACATTGGTGTTTGAAGTTGCTGTCAGAGAACTGATTTTATTTTATTTTACTTTATTTTATTTTTTGGTAATTATATTAATTTTAGCTTTCCGTTAATTTTTATAGTAAATATTAATAAAGTAAACTTGGAAAACATATTAATGTATCTTTTGCTACTAATAATCAACATAAGCATTCCAAATAGAGAATCACACCTTTAGAAACACATTCCTATGGGTAACTCATGGCACATAAAATGATACCAAATTATGCCTCATCATGTTAACACATTCCCATTTTACAGAAAGCAAGAATGAAAGATCTGGAATTGGAAAGATTCAGTTTCTTCAATGTCTAGTCTATTAATCCTTTCATAGTTCAGGATGCACATAAACACTGTTGACCTATCTCTGCCACATAGAACAACAAAATATTAGTTTACATTTTGATATTGAAAATGACGTTCTATTTAATTAATTTAATTTCATTTATTTTTTTAAAATATTTTATTTATTTATTTGACAGAGAGAGACAACAAGAGAGTGAGCACAAGCAGGGGAAGGTGGGGAACCAGGCTCCCCACTGACCAGGACCCTAGGATCATAGGCAGGTGCGTAATGGAATGAGCCACCAGCGTGCCCCTATTTAATTAATTTTAAATTGCCTTATCAATCTTCTAAAACTATCATCATAAGTAAGTCATAAGTCATTGTTATTTAGGGAAGAAATATGGTCCTTTTTGTGAGGTACTTCAATGAGTTATTGACATTTAACCAAATTCAACCAATAAAGAGATGATTCAAAATCCCAAGACTGGATCTTCAGTTTTGAAAGCTGAAGTTCATGTAGAATGTTCTCTCTAATAAACATATGAATGTTTAATGGATGAATAAAAAGAGAGGTATCTAGAATAAGAAATCACACTCTAGACCAGAGTTCTCTGTGTCTTAGTGTCCTCTGTTGAACAAAATATCATGGTACCTACTCTGGAGGAGTATAAACCCTTCTTGCCTAAAATGCTGAACCACAACTACATAGTCAGGTTTGTGAAACTTTTATTGCTTTATAAATACACAACTCTTTCCTGCTGGAGTTTGTTGTGATTTCAGATCTGTGAAAAACATTTAGGTCTCAATGACTTTGGGATTTTGCCTTAAGGAAAAAAAAAATTCCATATAGTATTATCTTCCATTTTGCTTTGTTGGGAGATTTGTGATGACTCAAAACTTAGCAAAAAGGTTTTGTTTTAGGAAGTAGAGGGCCAAATCTGTTCATAAGTCCTAATTCTGAGACAAAAATAATTATAATGTTAATGTATCCAAAGGAAACTATGCATGCCAGTTATTCCCACTTTTAAATGGTGTTAAAAGCAGAACATAATTAAAATCTAACCTTTTTAGATTTACGAATGACTGAGTCCTATTATTAATGGTATTTAATAAAAAATGCCTATTAGTAAACATAACTTCAGTAGATACTTGGTTTAAGTAATTTATGCATATGCCTATTATTAGAAATTGTTGGGGGAAGAAAATTCATGGCCAACTGATACTGACAAAGTTATTTCTTTAGGATGTTCCCGTCTGCTGACAGTTCTAGCTGATGCTTGGTAGTATTTTCCAGTCTGCAGAATAATCATTTGCTCATGTTATTGGCCTCCAGCATAGTTTAGAAGCACTCACTTTTCTCATAGACTCACTAAAATCCCTTCATTATGAGAATATTTCAAACTCTACCATAAAGAACATGTATTTTTTATAATCTAATAGAGAAAACCTGGTTCTCCTGGCTCCCCCATTTCCATGATGAAAAGAACAGGATCTGAGAAAGAAGTAGTGATATTAATACTTCTGAGCGTCCCTCCATGCTTTGAGAGGGCCATCATTGGGTCCCACAGTGCCGATAAAGGGAACAGAACAGGCAGTATATTTTAGAAAGTAAGCATAAAGGACTGACAGAAGGTTAAGTTGACCTGTTTTCTCATATTCTCTTCAGCTTTTCAAAAATTATTTGCTCCAAGTTTCATATGCTTTTATATAAATGTTCAAGGGACTCCTTTGCCTATAGTAATGCAGTAGCAACTATTAATGTCAGATTCTACCATGTATGAAAATGACCTTGATTATACCAATGAATTTAACAGGGAAAAGGTCTTGAGTATGACAGTAGATGCCCGAATGCTTGTATGATGGCTAAGTGTAACACATGCCTTTTACAATATCTTTTAAAACATTTTGCAGGCTGAACAACAAAGGTCTGCCAATTTGCAACTTCCAGTTTACATGATGTGACTTGAAAGAAAACTGTAAAGCTCTCTGCCCTCCACAGAGTTCGTGCCCAGAAATTTTATCATCCACAATACATCCCTTTTCCTCCCTCAGAGGTAATCTTTCTACATGCAAATATTCCCTACTAGGGTAACATTTTAAGTTTGAAACAGGAAAGGGAGAATGAATTTATTAGTTTTCATCCTTTCCTGATGATGGATCATCAGCTACTGCTGGTAACATTTTTTTTAGAACTGTACATGTTGAAAGGAATCTTCTATTTATTATTAAAGCCCTTTCTGCTTCCCAAAAGGATGAAGTACTTTAAAGCAAAACAACAGACATACTAAAATCATTAAACTTAGCTCTAAGAGGAATTTATAACAAGAGTCTTTGTCTAAGGGACATTAAACTCTAAAATAGAGAGTATCTTCAATAGCTGGTTTTACAAAAAGAGCAGAGGCATTCTTTATACAGCCATTTCTTGCACTGACCTTTGATAAGAAGCCATGGGCATAGTTCCGTGAAAGCATTTCTGAAGGGGGCTAAAGTAATACAGTCCTGGTATGTACCATTCTGATGATCTGACTGGATGCAAGAATAAACCTAGAGTATCTAGAGAGATGAATGGTTGACATGTCCAGAGGCTGCCGACTCCTCTAGAATTTCGATTCAGTCAGTTATCAGATCACTGCAAATTGAGACTTCTAATGGGCATTAACATGTTTTCTCTGTGTCGTACATTCCTAGAAACCCATACAATGATAGCAACAATACAATGATAAAAATAATGATAGCCATCATTAAATGAGAGTTTGCTATGTCCTGAGACCTGTGCTAATTAATTTACATGATCTATTGAAGGCTCACAATAACGTCATGAATTATGTACTTTTCAAGTTATGCCCCCATTCCAAAGAAGAAATTGTAGCTTATAGAGAGATTAGGTGAATTAATTGCACATGCTTTTCCAGATAGTAAATTTGAAAGTTGGAATTTGAATCCAAGCGTACTCCCTCCAGATTCTAGGAGCCCTACTATACATAAACTTATGTTTTGTAATAAGCTTTTAGACAGTGTAATTATAGGTGGAAAAGTTGCCTCTTTGTTACCAACTAAAATCATTTAGCTTATGTTCTCGTGTAGCTGAAGATTCACCTGATCTCTTCATAGGAGTAAGCTTCAAGAATTACTTTCAGACACAGTCATGATTTTCAAAACCCAGCTTGGATATACCCTAATTGAAATGTAAGTGTGGATTCTCAGACCAGTTCATTTTGAGAACTAACCTGAGGTATTTGAAGGAAGGGACTTCATCAGTATCTTTTGAAATTTGTCAATAAATGTTTGTCAAATGATGACAAAAGTAATTTTGTCCTACACTCTTATGCTTGCTGAGAATATTCTTGTATTCTGTAGTAAGAAAGGAAGCCTTAGAGATACAGTTACTGATCTTATTTGGTATGAAAATGGATATGTGTATAAGTAATCTAAGAATTGAGTTAAGTTACTGAGTAAATACATTATAAAAGTTGTATGTGTTGGTGGAGGCTGGCTAGAACACAGTTTTGTTTTATTTTCTGGAAAACCATGTCCTACCCTTACCCTTTCCTGCTTAATTCTATAGGTGGTACTGAAAGGAGGGCTCTGAAAGAAAATTAACATCTTGCTATCTATATTGATTCATGGCTCTATAGAATTTAATAATTGAGCAGTAGATCCTATAGAAAGTTTTCTCCTTGAGAGCATGCATTAGGTAGTTAAGCTCAATAATAGTATTGTTGTACTTTAAAAGGACTTCCTGAGATCCTTCAGAAATTTAAATTGATACATGTTGTTTGGTACTACTTGAGGTGAAGAGAGTATCAGTGTACTAGGGAACAAAAATAGGACTTGCAGGTTTGTAACTCATGAGAAAACATATATTTAAAAAAAAAACAAACCTGAATCTGTGAGAAAATACTCAGAAAATTATGATATTATGATAGAATGGCTCCAAAGGCTGGTTTCAGAAAAAGGAAACAAATAGGAAATATGAGGCAAATTGTCTGACAAGAGAACTTTTCCAAATGCTTATGCAAGGTAAAGCAATTAAATAGATACAAAAATAAAAGTAATTACTGAGTTTTGGTAGAACAGTGTAGTACCTTAAAGGTATATGATAGTAAGAAATTTATAAAAGCTACGTATTTGTACAAGGTAAGGTTGGGCAAATACACATTCAAACATTCTTGCAATTATAGGGAATATTTTTGCTTTTTTTTCTGGGGGTACACTTTTAGTAAAAAAATGTACAATTATTGTCAATACCAGAATTTTAAACATAAATTAATCAAATTTAATTAAAATTCAATGCTAAAAGAAAATTCTCAGTATAACCGATTTTTAAAATTAATAGCTCCTTTTAAAGAAAACCCAAATAGTGTTTTTCTTCAAACACTTGATTTTTCTGAGTTGTAAATATTTTTGCATGATTAATAATATTAAAATTGACCTATTTTTTCTTCTGAGATAACAGAAGGGTGAAGAAATCATGTGATCTGGTAAGCTGGGAATCATTTCTTTCACATCACAAAGCATTATCTTAACAAAGAACAAAGAAGCAAGTTTGAGACTGACATTTCAAGCACTGAAATAAAATGGCAACACTAAGAAAAAATTTAGTTATAGTAAACACTGATTTGTTTCTTTTAGTTTAGTTGTCATTCTGATAATATATTTCTGTGGATTAGGATAAAATGTTTAAAAGAGGAGCTTTGGGAGTATATTCTAATAGTTAAGCCATTTGGTTTAGGAATCAAGGATAAAGAAATTCAGTGATGATTTTAGGAATTTTTCACTCCGTCTTGGCCAAGTATTACATCTCTTTAATATTCATTGAAAAAAAAATTCTCCCAAATTTCTGGATTTCTATGCTTTCTGATTTATTTTAAGAAAAAAGATGAAGCATAACACAAAATCCTGAAGCTTAGATAATCAGGTAAACAATATTGGGTTAAAATATAAATATACATATGTAAATTAATATATAAATTTAAAGTACATCACTCTAATTTCAAATGGATATATTGAAAGAAAACCTTCCCCCTAAAACTGAGAATTTAAAGATGCACATCTATTTACATGAAGTTCAAGAACAAGCCAAGGTTTCTGTGGGGATGATAGAAGGTAGAATAATGATTCCATCTGAAAAGGGATTAAGAATTGAGAAAGAGCATAAAGGGTTTTGAAGTACTGTAACTTGACCTACACATCTATGACGGGTCCCTACATTTGTTAAAAGTAATTAAGCTGCACATTTAAGGTCTGGGCATTTTACTGCATATATACTATAATTAAAGAAGAAATAAGCATTTTGTGTAGGTCAGGTATAGGTGTAATAGTTATGTTCACTTAATCCCATGCAGTATTTTTGTAGAATTAGACATAAGTGCTTCTGGACAGATGCAGCTCCTGTGCCAAAAGTCTGGACAAAAGAAAAGAACAGAATTTCAATCCCTATTCACTTAGAAGAATTTATGTGAGAGTATATCTGCAGTGCTGCATAAAAATAAATATTAGAGAGGAAAAAACATAATAATGTTCGTTTGCATGAGTTTAATCACATGTTAAGTTTGATGAAAACTATTTCATGTCAGAATGTCTTATAATTTGTAAATTTTAAACATTTTTAATTTTCTAAGGTAATACATTATAATGTGTGAATTTTGACCTTTATGCTTAACTGTTATTCAATGTTTTCTCAGAAATAGAATAGAATTTCCTTCATGAAACTAATATAATCAATAATCTGTTTTGTTAATGACCATAAAAAATATTTATCCATATTAGTTACAAATCAATTCTTTAACAAGAAAGCTTACACTTAAAGAAGATGTACTTAGAATAGGGCTAAACAGGGATAACCAAATAGTAATTAATTAGCTTTTTTGATGAGATTTAGGAGTTCGGATGATATAATGGGTGAATTGCTGTGGCAATTTGCGGTTAGGACAATCCCTTGACAGGACAAAAACATCTTGTGCTACCGCTGGACAATTCATCAAATAATGCATTCACCTCAGAAATTATGATAAGAGAAAATCCAGGGTTTTCATTCTAGCAATAATTTACAAGATTTTGGCCTACTTTTCTGGAGATCTTGGGTAGGAAGTTCTTTATAAGGTGTTGGTCAAGACTGACAAACAGATTCTTCAGTGTTGAGCAACAAGACCTTCATTGCTGGATCCTGTTAAGTTCTTTTTTTTTTTTTTTAAGATTTATTTATTTATTTATTTATTTATTTATTTGACAGAGAGAGAGGGGATCACAAGTAGGCAGAGAGGCAGGCAGAGAGAGAGGGGGAAGCAGGCTCCCCGCTGAGCAGAGAGCCTGATCCGGGGCTGGATCCCAGGACTCTGAGAACATGACCTGAGCTGAAGGCAGAGGCTTAACCCACTGAGCCACCCAGGTGCCCCTGGATCCTGTTAAGTTTTATTTTATTTATTTTTTCTCAAATGTAGTACCTCCATTTCAAAAAACAAAGAAGAAAGCTATGTATGTGTTTATATTTGTTAGATTTATTTACTTAGAACATGCTCTAAATAATAGGCTTAAGTAATTAAATAGCCTAAGCTTAAATAAATGAAAACTTCAGTGTATAAATTGTGATGTCCTTAAAAGAAAGATATAGAAGATTAAAAAAAAAATAGAAATTAACACTCACTTCACATGATGCTAATTAAATTGTTGAAATACATTGAAATGCATATTCTGACTTTGGAATTACTTCACTTTGCAGTTTTGATTTAATACAGTGTAGAACTAGTAAACCTGATTGTTGGTAGCTGGTGGTTTTATTCACTGAATAGACTATCAATTTATTATTTCTATTATAATTTAGTTGTGTAATCCTTCATGATTAGTTACTTTTGTAAGCTCTATTTACTAACTTGGAAATTTGGCAAGAAATTGCTTTTATTAATTCTCTATTAATGGCTGACTATACATTCAAAAATGTATTATAGAATCTTTGGTTAGGTAATTCACATATATTATGGTTAATATTTTTTTGTATAAACAGAAAGGAATGTGTGAATTTTTTCTCTTTCAAATAAAAAGAAATCATTTTAAATTTTAAATGCCAAATATAGCTAAACTACATAAGAAGAAAATTAAATAAACTCATGATCTGGTTTTAATAGGAAATTTCATAAAATACCTCAGTTTTAGGTCTAAGAGAAAACTATTTGCAATTACAAAAGTCATTTTTAAAAATTCACCTTGCATCAGTAATTTATTTACCACCACAAAACTGGAGAACAAAAAATGTTTAAAACCTAAACTAAAAGTAGAGAACATGATTATTTGAAGACAAATAAATAATTGACATGGAAAGGTTTTATAAACTGTCAATTCCTATGGTAACATAGCTTTCAACAGCTACAACAATTTTTATTATTTCAAAACCATTATTACCTTAATTGACAAATAATTATTTATCACCTACCTTGGACAAAAGTATTGTATTTTACTACGGGAATGGGGAGTTACACGTAAAAGCCTTACTCCTTCAAGGACTTACAGTATAATTGGAAGAAAGAACATATAAGAAGAAGATACATGATAATAAAGAGTTATATGTGAACTGCCAAAGGAGTGAAAGAGGCAATAAATTCTGTAGGAAATCAAAGTAGGGGGTCATGGTGAAATTAAATTATTAGTGTCCTTATGCAAATCAATTCTAAATTGTTATATCTTTAAAAATAAAGTTAAGACTATGGCCAGTCAAAAGAAAGGTCAGTTATTACAACCATTTATTTCCCCTCCAAATCCTGTTACTTTCCTATGGAAAACCCATGCCCTCTTGTGGACAGGACTATCCGTTTTAGGAATATCAAAGGTGACCTCATCGTTTTCTTCTAATATCATAAGCATATGTTGGAAGTGGAGTCAGGACTGTCAGTATCAGATGCTTTTAGTGTCTTAAATGTCAATGAATTAAATTTGAAAAAGACTTTAATTTTTTACACAGTTATATAAACATAATCCCAGCTTCTAGAATTTTCTAAGAAAATGAAAGTATTTTCTGTATAATTGTGGTCTCCTGCTTGAAATTTCTAAAAATTACTACATAAGAATATAATATTTTTTGATTATGAAGATCTAAGGTAAGAATAAAACAGCAACCCTTTCCACCTGCTCATTTCACTGCTAGCAATCACAAATCTCTAGACTTTAGACATTCATTTTCCACATTTCTGCGAACAGCAAACCTAAAACAAATCTAAATATCTGCTGCCTTCCTAAACCAACAGTGGTCAAGAACTCATTATATGGATCTGCAAGTAAAAATATTTCTTAAGATATATATATTTTTAGAATGGGATGGAATGGTTCCATTTTTAAAAGTCTATCTTTAAGACTTACATGTGGAGGGTATCAGGATTAATTCTTCAGGTCATAATATGTAAGAAACCTAGACTAAAGTTTTTAGTAATTTGTTTGGGGTGTTCAATGCCATTGCTGTTTTCATTTTGTGATTATATTTGCTAAATAGTTATAATATCAAATTATTTAATTCTATGCATTACTTTGTATGCCAGTCATATTGTAATGAAAGCTTGAATTTAAGATTTTTTAAGCAAACAACACACAAGATTAGCATCCCTCATTAAACTCTGTAGTCCTAAGTACTTCTCTTTATAAGAAGGGGAAAAAATAAACATTCATTGAGCTTGACATTATATAGACTGTCTGATACCAAGAGAAAGTCAAATGTTCTCTTTCCGCAAAGGCTATGCTAGATAATATATATCATATGACCCGAAGTTTACAGGCAGAAGGCATTTTACATTGGTTTCTTATTCAAATTTTAGAGATTTTTCACAAGCAATTTATGTAGGTACAAGCTTCTTAAAATGTCCTTTGGGCACATCTGTCTTCCCAATTTCATCAATTCAGCTGCATATAATACCCACGTCCCCAGGTAAAAGTCATGATGCAATTCTATCAGACAGTTGCTGTACTTTGCGCAGTGTGGGTGTGAGAGCTAATTTTGTCCTTAGATTCAGAAGCTTCATTAACAGTCTTAACACATTCACTGCAGCTTTCTAAACCTCTCAGGCTTTAACACTTACACTACTGCAGAACTGGGGAGGAAGAAAAATAAAATGTTATCCTTGTTTTGAAAACACGTTCCTCTGATTGGCAACAAATACAGCTCTTTTGTACACTTCCCAGATCTGAGCTCCAACAATGTCATGCTATGGAAGCCTTTCAGCAATTCATGATTGATACTGTGGAAAAAGGACTTTTACACACACACAAACACTCACTAAAATTTTGTTTCAACCTAAGTGAAGAGATGATGCTTAGACTTGACTGTGGGGATGTTTGTGGCTACAAAAGAGGTTTCTTTTCAGGGAATCTTTACTCCTGCATTTTTAAAACCTAAGTTCTATATTAACATAAATAGCCAATATTAATATTAATTTCTCCAATTTCAGTGATTAACACTTCTACCAAGGTGCTTTCTGGTTTTTAAGTGAAAACTTTTAACAATCTTTGATTCGCGATAACTGTATTCAATGACTACACCACCAAGTCCATACAGTTGGTATGTCATACAGATGTGAAGAAAAAAAATGTCCTTACCAATTGTAACAAGCTTTGTCAGACTCACTCGAATAGCCATACTAGAGTAATATGAAGGGAAACATTGCCATATATGTAAGCCATTCTATTCATCAATCTACTAATAAAGCACCATAATTATAGTTCATCCAGTAAGGAAATTTAACCAGCCTAAACTTTGGGTTACACATATGAAAAACACTAGAGATGAATAATGAGAAGTTATATAAACTAAAATTCACATATATTAATATTTCAACAATTAAAAGTATTCAAGATGGAGAGAATATGTATGGCCATGGTAGCAATTTTTTAAGTCTTAATGCTTATACTGTTCATTTCCTTAGACAACATAATAAAATGTCTAGCTATGCAAAATCATTAATTTCTTAACCCACTGAGCCACCCAGGTGCCCCCAAAATCATTAATTTCTTAATGGACATACTCAAGATTCCTACATTGTCTCAAAGCTGGAACAGAAAAAGTTGTTGGGTTTCGGGCAATACTCTAAAATCTAGGAAACACCCTGATAGTACACTCTAGTATTAATGAAAAAAATTAGTAAGGCAATTTCAGATACATCTGCAATGAAAATTATAAAAAGAAGCAAACATGTCATTCATGTTTAAACATCATGTAATGACGTTGAGTGACCAAAGACATAAGCAGATTGGCTCATAGAGGCAAAGAGTTTCATTCATTTTTGAGGTGAACATTTCAACATCAAGTAATTTACTTGTTTGCATAACAAAGACACATATCAGAGTACACTATTCAGTCTGATATCATTACACCTGATTTTCTAGCATGAAACTCTAAGGAACCATCATTTAAATTGAAAGGAAGAAAACAGTCTTAAAAAAATGGTCATTTCAGAAAAGTTATGCATATAAAAATTCAGTTACTAAAGAACCTCACACATTCCTCCTTCCTCCCCCCCACCAAGTCTAAGCTCCAGGAATGTTATTCAAATTGCACTATTTAAAGAGCCCTTTTTAACAAGAATATTAGGAGACTTAACCCCACTCACGTAAGAAGATAAATACACCATAATAAGACTGCTATTCCAGCCTACTTGCTACTTTACAGAGCATCTGTGAAGTGCAGTATTCTACAGTATTCTATAGTTATCATGTTCTCTATAGGACACCTTAACTCTTACACAGCAGAACAATTTTATTATGGAAGCAGGCTATATGTAAATAATATTAAATCACATGCAAATATAGTCCCCCCTATCATAAGGTGAAGATTTAGAAATCATCATCTACAGCTTATTTTATCCTGTAGATTATTTCTTTCTTAAGCAGTTTTGGCATCTGCTAGCACATATGCTAGTAGACAAATGGTAGCAGGCATTAAAATATTGAAGGGAAATTTATAGGAGAAAATGTTAAACTTGAGAAAATCCTATTTATAGTCTCACTCTCTTCCTCCCTCCTTTCCCTTCCCCCTCTATACCACCAAACAGTGGGAAAGACCAATGTTATTCCATTCTAACAACTGTATGTCTTGATCCAGCCTATGTTCTTTGTAATGATAGATTGATAAGTAAGTCTGGGGAAAGCTGCATGGAGGGGTCCCCTTTCATGGAAAAACATAGGGGCTGTGTCTATATTGACAATTTGAGGAAGATAGAATTATGTGATAACTTCCTGGAATGAAGACTTCTTGTGGTGTAGTCTGGACTATGTCTTACTATTCTTATCCACTGAGCCTACAATATAGCTTTTGTCTCATTACAGATGGCCATCGTAGTTTTACTAACAAGAGGGAAGAACCTAAAATTTCTTCCTGTGACTCTTCCTTTCATTATCACTTCTCACCTATGGGAACTTGATTTCCTTGTTTCTTCTCCCAGCAACCTCTCATTTTGGCTTTCTCCCTCATGTGGCATGTCAACCTCTGGTCTCTAGATCTTGGATCTTTCCCTAACACTGATTAGATTATGGCTGCTCAGAAGAAGGGTAAAAATCTTCCCTCAACAATAAGCCTGGTGTCTAAAAGGGGAAGAACAGGGTGCCAAATTTACTACCAACATATTTCTCTGTTAAAACGGATCTTGTGTTTTGTATTTTTATAACCAGTCAATGAAAAACAAGGAGTAACTGATAGGCAGTCTCTGTTTATGAAAGTTGCCAAATAAGAACTCTTAAATAAATGTCATCTATATTACATCATTTTATAAAAGAGGGTATTTTAACCCTAAAAGTTAGAAAAGACAATATCAGAATAGTGTATATAAACCTGTGAAAGAAGCAGTGTGTGAAATTTGCAAATATACTTACTTTTCTCATGGTCTTGCACATCTATGGAACATTCTCCAGAGAACTGTCGTGGTCTAGACACCAGTAGTTGGGAACTACTGTCACAGTACTTTTGGGTTATGGCTTTCGACAAAGTAGAAAGTGACTGAGCAAGAAATTAGAATGCTAGGGAACAATGGGTCTCAGGGTCTTCATTTGAAAATAGGTTTAAAACATCTATTTTTCATGCCTTCCATGATAAATGAGAAAAACACATGTAAAATATTCCTGTAAATAATAGAACACTTTGTTAAAGTAAAATAAAGTAACCTACTTAGCTATTAGTACTATTTTGGATTTGTAGACCCTCTACTACCCACATGTCCATCTCAACATCTGAAGTGATATGGGCTGCAAGGAGGTATGGTACTCTAGCTCTGTGGGAGCTCTATTGCCTTGTGGACTCACCTGAACAAGCACATTTCATTCATTCATTCATTCATTCATTTATTGAACTAGTGCATTTTATTTTTTTATTATTTTTTTGAAGATTTTATTCATTTATTTTACAGGGATCAGAAGTAGGCAGAGAGGCAGGCAGAGAGTGAGGTGGGGGGAAGCAGGCTCCCTGCTGAGCAGAGAGCCCAATGTGGGGCTCGATCCCAGGGATCATGACCTGAGCCGAAGGCAGAGGCTTTAACCCATTGAACCACCCAGGCACCGCCCCGAACTAGTACATTTTAGATGGAATATTGACATCTCCTGATCCATACCACATTTTGTATGTCTCCCTTAGATTTACATTCTTAGGACTAGCCCCCAAATTTATGTGAACATTTGCATATATTAATCCCACAAAAAAGGAAGCAGCTTAAGAATTCCCTTCTATTTTAGAATTGGATTTATGCAAGGAACTGGAAAGTCTGCACAATGCCATCTGATACTACAGAATTAACAAAAAAACCATAAATGCTTGGTGGAGCAAGTGGAAAGTATCTATTTTGGATATATATATGTATATATATACACACATTTATCCCCATTTTTTAATTCATAGATGATTTCAAATCTTCTCTAAGAAGTGCAGTCCAAAAAGTGACAATTGTATTTAACAAGTCGTAGTTACTTGCTCTGAAAATTAATATAAAAGTTCCGTTGCATTAAAAAAAAGTGTTCCAAGGGTTTTTTTTTTTCTAATGATGTTTTTTTTGTTTCTTTAGATACAAGCAGGAGTATAAAGGCAGAATTAAAAGGAGAAAATGATATTTGAAAATTATAATGGTAGTGCAAAGAAATATTGCTATGATACACTAAACCTTTTGTTGGATAAAATTGCAATGATCTACTCAGTTTTGGTGGGGATACAGGGTTGTTATTCTGCTGGGGGAAGTTTTAAAAACCACACATAATGTGCTCACATTAAACTCATTGTGGTTCTGGTCCTGGATTTTATTTTATTTTATTTCTTAAAGATTTTATTTATTTATTTGACAGGCAGAGATCACAAGTAGGCAGAGGCAGGCAGAGAGAGAGAGGAGGAAGCAGGCTCCCCGCTGAGCAGAGAGCCCAATGCGGGCCTTGATCCCAGGATTCTGGGATTCTGACCTGAGCCAAAGGCAGAGGCTTTAACCCACTGAGCAACACAGGCACCCCTGGTTCTGGATTTTAGATAGTTTGTTTTAATTTGTTTTTTCTCTGGTATTTTTAGTTAATGACTGCATCTTGTCCTTAAAGAGTTTTTCCTTTGAAAAAGCTGATTCAACAAATTAATTTCAGCAAGGAAACACATCCTCATTTTATCAATTAAACAAATTTCTTGTGTGGGTGTGCCTCCTCCCTTGTGTGATTCTGCATTCTATAGTCGGCTATTCAATAGCCATTTTCTTTGACATACATATTCAGCTGAGCCTTAAGGCTGAAAGATGAGAAATGATCCTTGCCTTTAAGGAGTGCCCTCTCTCTTGATTTTTCTTTCAAATGTCTTTCTCCATCCCATCCTATTTGGGATCCCTTGGCTCTTCAGAAACCACTTTCATGGAAAATGACAGTGAGATCAACCAATCTGCTTTTACTAGGCATATATATATATTTTCAATGAAGGGGTTAGTGCATAGTCATGGAGAAATAGTACTAACTTCATCAGTACCATACACAGGATACAGACAGTAAAGGAAGACAGAGGAAGTAGAGTTCCCTGAGGGCTGGGGTGGATAGGTGAAGTCTCACCTTCTTTCAAGGGTGTTTCCCTTCCCATCCATTGCTCTTCTGACAAGAACAGAGAGCCTTCTTTGTGGATTCAAAGCGATACCTGCTACACTACTTGACTGTAAGCATCAGCAACATCGCATTGTCTGGGTCACTCAGCGTGGTCAACCTGCAGCTTTGAGACTCTTAGCTAATTTAACCTAAGCCTGGCATGAGAGTAGATGTAACCAGAAATGTGGGAATCCATTTTGGTTTTGGCTAGAGGCCTAAATAATATGGCAATAGACTGCATCACAATTTTTGAGTAACAGTTGCTCATCAGGATAAACCCCACTTTTCTCTTGCGTGAATCAGTTAATGACATCTTCATTTTGTGATCATCCCCTTTCAACTCAGCCAACAGATACTTATGAGCACCTTCTATGGTTAGACGGTTTTTAGGCTTTTGGCTATCTAGGAGTGTGCAACAGAGACCATCTGCCCTTGAGAGATTTATATTTCATTAGGAAAAAATAGTTTATAACTACATAAATAAATCAATAGGTTGCTTCCGGGAAGGATGGGTGCTTTAAAGATGTCACAGGTAATTATGGAGATGTTTATGCAGAGTTAAAAACTGAGTAGATTCATGGTTGGGGAGAGGGAGGTAACATGCAAGGATCTGCAGCCTTGGCTGAGAAGTAGGGGAGAGGCCCTAGCAAAATAAAGAGTCAACTCAAGGCCCAGAAAAGAAATAAGCCTGACATGTTATTAAGGGTGTTTCCTAAGGCTCAGTTGCTTTGCTGGGACCTCATGAGGCTGTCTATGCCTTCCCAGCTGTTTCCTATTTTGTTACAGGCATTTTGCTCAAAATTGGATGTGCTATCTAATACCAAGAGGCCATCCAAAGAAGCCTAAGCATCACCAACACCCCAAACTCCTGCGGTATTCCTCTGTCTCCCCATTACTCGACAAATAGCCTTTGAGATAAATGCCAGCCCGGGTGAAGCCAAAGATTCCTCCACCTCTTTTTTTTTTTTTTTAAGGTTTATTTATTTATTTACTCATTTGAGAGAGAGAGAGAGAAAGAAAATGGGCATTTTCATGCAAGTGGGTGAAGAGTCAGAGGGAGAGACTCTTTAAGCAAACTCCCTGCTGAGGGTGGAACCTGGCATGGGCTTGATCCCATGACCAAAGAGATCATAACCGTAGCACTCTTTTAGGGACACTGAGACGCTTAAGGGACTGAGCCACCCAGGTACCACTCACCCCACCTCTTAAATGTTACAATTGAAAGTCATTGTGAATAGTATAGTTATATCCAGAAAGATGAGTTATTATTATTTTTAATATAATAATTGCACCCAGATATCTAGATGCAAACCCTAACTTACATGATCTTAAGAAATCACTTAATTTCTCTTACTCCCAGCTATATCACTACCAGTTTGCATGGTAATCTGTGTTTGTCTATAGTAGTTTATAAAACACATCTTATAAAAACTGTAAACAAGGTAGTTTGGAGTCTATATGAAAAACTTTAAGCAAGGTAGTATGGAGTATACAAAGATTGATAGGACATTGCCTCTACCCTAAATCTCTGTAGCATCTTGCAAGGGTAATAAAACACATATAAAAGTTACAAGAGATTCATTGGAAAGTAACAGCACCATGAAAAAGAAATCAATAACATGTAGAGTATAAAAATGTATTATTTTTCAGCTGGGGGACTAGAAAGGGGAGAGATTGTCTCCAATGGTTGGACTTTGAGTGACAGGGTATTTTCAACTTACATTCAACAGATAAGGGTATACACCTACATCATCTGTTTAGAAGAAATAATGTGGAATCTAAAGGCATGGAAGTGGAAAATCGTGGGGCTTGTTCAATGAATATTTTCCCCATCCAGTTTGATGAGATCTTAGAAATGAAAAAGAATAGTGAGGATGAAGCTGGAAATGCAGCTTGGGAGACTGAATTTTATTATAGAGGAATGAGACAGCTCTGTTTCTTTCAGAGTAAGAAATGAAATGCTGTGGTGTATTTATGAATATATTTGCACTTCTGTACATAGGAGAATTAGTAGTAGGGAAAGACTGAAGGCTGGGAGTTCTGGTAGGATCACCTGACTATAAAACATTAATGAACAAATACAAAATATTCATCTAAGGACATGAAGAGTAACATTCCTTAAAATAGATAAACCAACTCTGTTTATTCTAATTCTTATATTAACACAGTCAGATAATACTCAGGGTCTCTATTTAGAACTTCAGAAATATTAAATTTAAGATATGCATTATTGTCTAAAAACAGTATGTATTATCTGCCAATCCTAGTACTACTTCTATTTAGGATATTAATACTGAGTTTTTTAGCATACTATATACAGTATTTTGGAAACTCAAGCTATAGATTACTTGCTTAAGGTTATCATAGAGCATTCTGGACCAATGCTCTACTTATGTATAATCATATATGGGGTTGGCTGATTAGATGCAACATTCCATGTATTTCATGATTTCCCAAAATATTAACCATCTTTAGTCAATTGTAGATATTAATTATAGCAAATAAAACTATAGGTAGTCTCATATATTTATTATACAAGATTTCATATCAGGCTTTAGTAATGCACTTTGGATAGAGACACCTGATATGCTTTATAAGAGAATTTAATTCTGAGTTTACTAATTACTACACATATAACCTTGGTTAATTTATTTAACCTCTCTAATTTCCTGATCTTTAAAGTGGGCTGATTTTAGTACCTAGTAGGATTAAATGGGTTAATAAAAGTAAAATTCTTTAAACAGTTTTAGCGCTCAGTGATTGTTTCAAAATAGTACTTGTTATTATATACCAGTCACTTTCTCCTCTCAAAGGTCAATTTTGTTCTGTAAATAAGTCTTAAAATTTCCAAGACTGATTCTGAAAAGGGGAAGACAAGCCATACATTATAGTGACATTATTGCTTTTTTTCTACTAACGTCTGTAGGAACAAAACTGTAGAAAAAGTTAGCAATTAACAAATCAATTCAGACTAGGTCTACAGTTAACTCAGATCATATACACTAAAGGAGGTTCATGTTGGGGCTTGACTGGCTGTCTACATTGACCAATTAACCAGATAACTGACATTTCTTATCTTAACGGTATATTGTAAGCATATAGGCAAGTCTTAGACTAAATGCCATGCAGTATTTCAAGTCTCGAGTGAATTTGCAACAAAATGTGCAGTCGTTTTAATTTTCATTAACCCATTGACATTGTCACCAACCTCATTTAAAAAAGAAATTCCACAGAGATTTGGTAGAATTAAAAGAAAATGTCGTCTATGTACTTCACCCCTCTATAATTAGTAATGTGGCGACAGCATGTTATAATTTGAATGGAAATCAGGATACACTCAATGTCTTCGTTGCTCTGTAAGTAAGTAGATGTGTAAATTTAACTCACTTAAGTGCTTCTTCTTCTTCTTCTTCTTCTTCTTCTTCTTATTATTATTATTATTATTTTTATAAAATGAGAGTTGGATGGAGGATAAGAAAGATGTACTGGGCAAGGAAAAATTCAGGGGCAAGCACTCTTGCTATACATGGTGCTTGGCAAAATGCATGACACATAGTAGGAAGTGATAAATATTTATGGAACCAAGCTTTTATGCTTCCAGCCATAAAAATGCATGGATTGTATTCATTCTCTGAAATGTTAGTATATCCAGGAGGTTATGAAAGAGTGAATGCGCTGTCTTGGAAGAAACTAAGAAATAATCAAGAAAAGAATAACAATCAAGGTTATCAATTTAATCTATCTCTGGGAAATTCACCGTGACAGAACATAAGGGTAAAGCAGAATACAGGAGAAAACAAAACTGACTCTAATTGGGGTATCTTCAAAGGAATCTATACCTATACCGCAACAGTCAAATTTGCATTGAATTATGATCTTTGAGTTTTGCATGTGTGCATGCAGGTCAGGTAGAGCCCAGCTAATTTCCCATTTCACCTTGCAATTACTTGAAATATGCATGTAATTGAATATATTACAAATTCTGCAGATAACAATTTATATGTCAGCATGAAAACTGCATTTTACCTAATTTTATAATTTTGCAATAACTTATATGTTTCAATACATTTAAAAGTGTTTAAATTCTCTTTACACTAATTTCTTTGCAGAATAAAATATATATTATTATACATAATATAAATAAATATATCTATATGTAAATATATATTTATATAAACAATAACCATAGTACTAACAAAACCATCTATTTCAAATCATCCATGAAAATACATAGGGAAAAAACTGCGTTTCTAAAAGCTGAAAAACAGTAAAGGTTGCAAACTGTTCTACACAGAAGCAGTTTTACTTTACTTGTATTTCAGTATATGCCTGACATTAGGATAACTGTTCGCCTAGCACTACTTGAAATTCTCACATTGGCTTTGTATGTTGAAATGGTGTACCATTCTAGAGGTGAGGAAATCAGAGTTCAGAAGGTTCATGTGATTTTTCCCTCAAATAGCAAGAATCTGATCTGATATTTAAATGCTGGGACTAATTAAATCTATACCAATGATAGTTTCTTCATATTGTATGAATCTAATTTTCTTTAGGAAATGTACAGGAAATAATGTAAACATTTAATACACATATTTTAGAATTAAGGTGAAATTCTCAACTTCCTAATAATCAATGACAAATATCTAGAAGAATATAGTCCATGCATATTTGTAATAAATAATAAGAAGAATGACTTTGCTACTGTTTTGATTCCATGGGGTTGACAAATGCAAATGAATATTTTTTTTATTTTTTAGGAAATTGATTCTGACACGGGAACAGGAAGAAATCTCATGAGTTTCCAAATATTGTTACTATAATTAGCCAAACAACCCTATTTCTCCATTAAGATCCACATTGAGTAACACAGAATATGAAACTCTGCCTGATCAGACTATTCAGAAAAATGAATGTAAAATTTCCTTCATGATTAAAAGTCAGTCTGCACATTCTAGACAAAGAAAAAGGTATTACTTTGTGGAGCAGTCACTACTGACTAACTTGAAATAGAAGGAGTCTGGACACAGAGAACAGTGCCCCAGTAGTTTATATTTTGAAATTTGTCAAAGGATTAGATGAGAAACAATGTAATGATGATATTAACAGCAGACTTAACTCCTTGATGGTTTGATTACATTTTCTCTTAATTTCTTATTCAAGATGTTGCCATCAATTCAACTGAGCGATTGCAGTGAATCTGAATTTGTTTGTCCAGTTAAATGTTACACTAGCTACTCCCAAAAAAATAATAAAGAACAAGTTTGTCTGATTTTTTCTGGTTTAGTAACTTAGTGTGAATTTCCAGGACTTCAAATTACTGATACTAAGGAATAACTAAAGTATACATTCCGAAAGTATAAAACTTGTTTTTTAGTCTTTTATTATACATTAGTTTAGAATATATCTCATGTCTCTAACCTAGAACACATCATGACAGAGAAAAGTGTACCTTGTACTCAGAAAAATGAGATTCAAAATCAGGCCAATTAATAGCAATCAATTAAGTTATTTTGGGTTTTAGTCTTTACATGAGAGATTGGAAGATACAGCTAAAGTGCTTTTTAGCTTCAAAACTACAAGTTAAAAAACAACAATCTTTGGACCAATAATAGCTGAAATATTATTTAAGGAGGTTTCTGAAAGATTTTAGTTGAATTAGACATTATTTCAATGAAAGAGGTAACTCCATGCAGTTCTTTCCCAATTATCTTATTTACGACATTTGAAATTAATTTACTCAAATTCCAAATGTTACTTGCCAAATTTGAATCAAGCCATTTTCTTCCTGATTTTATTCCGTCATCCCTAATTGCTGTACTTTCCCAATTATATACTAGCACATCAGTGTGGAGATTTCTCTGACTTGGACAAAAACAAAATACAGCTTTGTTAGGGACATCCTCCTCTTACAAATGCTGTGTCTTCATGTGCTCCCTGGGTTTGAAATACAGTAAGAATTAAAGTTGAGATAGGACCCGAGACAGGTTAGAAATGTTCATACAAGTTTATAATCTCTCTCAACTAGATGGGCTACAGTGCTAGGTCAATCTGTTGGCCTATGGATCTTAGAGTTCTAAAATTTATAAAGATTTGGCTACGTAAGGATTTAATAATTCAAGATGATCTAATCATGTTCATGTTTGCCAATTTCTTTGGGGCTAAGATTATTTTAGTTTGTTTTATCTCAAAATCCTTTTTCACAAGAAAAGCCCCTGTATTCATTTGTGTCTTTCATTTGAAAATATCTAAGATTGGGAAAAGGTATTTCCATCTTCAGGTTTTGATTTCTATTCCATGACAAATCATTATAAACCAGAAACAAATGCAGTCTTTCTTTGTTATTCATACAAGTCACTTCATATAGTTCTCTAAAGTTCTCCAATCACAGTATCTTTAACATTTTAGGAAGAGATTCAATGAAATTATAAATATATTTAATATTCCACTATCCTTCACTCTGGATGTCAACAAGGCTTAATCTACTATTGAGATGGGATTAGTCAACTATTAGTCCAGGGGTCCCTGTGTTATTTACTACCAAGATTCAGTTCCATTTGCTTTGTCATGGTAACAGCTAGAAAAGACCTTACTCATATTGATTTTGCAACCATTTTATTTTTGCACTTAATCTAAATTGATGTCCACATTTCAGTAACTTCATTTACTGCTCTATCCACAGTTAAATTACCTATGGTCATAAACTTTTAATTATGAATTTGTCATCTTTACTTTCTAACTCACTCCTGAATATGGTTCATACAATTTATCATTTGGATTATTTTTGGGTGTTTTCTACACTTTTCTCATCACAATTTATCCATCTATACATGCCTACATCTTGTTCCTTGAACCATGTCTCCATCTATATTCATTTATTGATCTGTCAACCATATATTTCAGTCATGTGACTTTTATATCTGTATGTGCTGAAAACCACAAAATCAGTATCTCTAGGTAGAACTTACCTCTAAACCCCAGACTCATACCCAAAATCTCTATTTGGGTGTTAAATAAGCTTCTTAAACCATGTTTGTCCAAACTCAAATCCTGATTTCCTATTTGTCAATTAATAGCAACTTTGTGCTTATATTGCTTTTTCCAGTAGTCCTGACCATGCCTTCACTTTCTCCCACACTACACATTTAAGGCATCTGCAAGTCCTATCTGTACTGCCTTCAGAATATATCCAGTATCTGACTGCTATCACATCTCAGTGCTACCTTTTGGTCTAACGCACCATTTTTCTACTGAATTATTTTAGTAGGCTACAAGCTGATCTTGCCATTGTGTTCTCCTTGCTACTACACTTACAATCTATGTACGACAGAGCAGCCAGATCGTTTTTACAGTGCAAAATCATACTATGACTTGTTCAAAACCTGTCAAATCATTACCCATCTCATTAAAACCTAACAAAAAACCCTACTTCATTTAAATAGCTTACAAGGTCCTAGAGATTCTGTGATGGTCTGCCATCCACCGCTCCCCCACTCATTCCCTGACTTCTATATCCCTCCCTCATTATGTCCCTCACTTCATCAATATCAATCTTCCAATTCATGAGCTCAGTAGCTCTGATTATCCTAACTAGTAAAAGTTAGAGTCTGTTTTTGCTAAATCTTCAATAAGGCAGGTAGATTCCTGTCTCAAGATATTATCATTTTCTGTTTTCTCTAATTGGGACACCTCCCTTAGCAACTCACAGAATTTGCTCCATCAATCAGTGAGACAACACAATTGGATCAAATTTTCAAGAAAGAAAATTTGGGTCTGTTGCTAATTCTTTTTAGCTATCCATTCCATTCTATATAGTTTAATCATCTTATTTTAAACTGTAATAAGTATTCATCGGGTATAACCTTTCTTAGGCTCTAGAGCTCAGCATTATTAATCCTGTGGTTATCTTTTACATTATCCACTTTTTCATATTCATAGACTCAAAACTAGTAGTAAATTATTGCCACAGCTTTAAAAATTTGTGGCACTGTAAATTGGTTCAGCAGCTGTGGAAAACATTATGGAGATTTCTCAAAAAGTTAAAAAATCAAATACCAAATGATCCCATAATTCTACTACTGGGTATCCACACAAAGAAAACAAAAGCACTAATGTGAATAAATTATATGTGTATATACACATATCCCTATGTTTATTGCAGCATTATCTACAATGGCCAAGACCTGGAAGCAACCAAGTGTTCATCAATAGATGAATGGATCAAGAAAATGTAGATATACAATGAAATATAACTCAACCATAAAAAAGGATGGGATTTTGCTATTTGCATCAACATGAATGGATCTAGAGGGTATTATGCTACATGAAATAAGTCATACAGAGAAAGACAAATACTATGAGATTTCACTTCTATGTAGAACCTAAAAAATAAAGCAAATGGACAAACAAACAAGAAGCAGAAACAGTTCTACAAATACACAAACCAAACTCCAGCAGTTGCCAGAGGGGCAGGGACTGGGAAGATGGGCAAAATGGGTGAAGGCAGTGGAAGATACAGGCTTCCAATTATGGAATGAATAAGTCATGGAAATAAAAGCTACAGCATAGGGAATACAGTCAATGGTATTGTAATAGCATTGTACAGTGACTGATGGTAGCTATACTGTGGTGAGCACAGCATAAATGTAGACTTGTGGAATCACTATGTCACATACCTGAAACTAATGTAACATTGCCCACCAACTATATTTCCAAAAAAAAGAAAGAAAGTTTGCTTTGGCTCTTTTTACTAGCATTTTTAGAAACCTACAGAGGCTTTGATATGCTATTCTCCAAAATCTGGGTTACCATTTGATTCCAAATTATTACTTGGTGTCCTCAAATATCTTACTAACCTTTGATCTTCTTCATATTAAACTGACTCAATTTCATACTTTCAGCATAATGTGCATTGCAGATATATTCTAAGCAGCTTTCAGGTAAATGATGGTATTCATGTGTTATATGCTTTCTTTATAAAGTATCTCAGACTTAAACCCAGAATCACAGCATTGGTGAAAAAAATATTAAAGAACAAATGAAGTGTAATATTCATCCAATGCATTTGTTTCCATATGCAAGTAATATAATATTATACAACATAAACATCAAATATATAATATCAGCCATTTAACATACCCTCAATCTTTTGTTCTTGTTTTATTGAGTGAATCTGATTATCACCATTTCTTAAAAATAATATTTTCAGTGCATATGCATAAAATATGTGCAATCTTTATATATACAAAATTAAATGATAGTGCATTAGAAAATTATAATAAATTTATAGATGTTAGTATTAGAAAGTGTATTCATGAGAATATGACATTTCTGGGGAAATAATTTTTGTTTTGAACTTTTTAAAATAGAGCTACCAATATTAATACATATACTAATTCTAGAAAAAACAGTAATTAGAAACAGAAGGAAAAACTGTGGTGTATTTTTTTCTTTGAATTTTAATTAATATTCATTAAACAACATACAGTGTAATATTAATTTCAAGGGTAGAATTTATTCTTCTCTTACATACAACACCAGGTGCTCATCACTATGACTGCCCTCCTTAACCCATCACCTACTTAACCCATCCCCCCACCACCTCCCTTCCAGTAGCCCTCAGCTTGTTCTCTATAGCTAAGAGTTCTCTAAGAACTAAGTTCTCTGTAGTTTTCTGGTTCCATTCTCTCTCTCTCTCTCTCTTTTTTTTTTTTTTTATTTGTTCTTATGTTTTTGTTTCTTAAGTTTCACATATGAGTGAAATCATGTTGTATTTGTCTTTCTTTGACTGGCTTTTTTCATTTAAATATTAATTTTTTTTCAGCTGAAAATTGGACTTAACCTTATTTTAAAATATGAGATATAACAACTTGCTAAACATGTCAGAATCATTATGCTATGCACATAAAACTTGACTTGCTATGTGAGTAAATATAAATCTCATATATATGCTCTACATAAATATTAACATCTGACATTTTTAAGATTTTATTTATTTATTTGACAGAGAGAGAGAGTGAGTGAAGTAGGCAAAGAGGTAGGCAGAGGAAGAGGGAGAAGTAGGCTCCCCACTGAGCAGAGAGCCCAACAAGGCGTGATCCCAGAACCCTGAGGATCAAGACTTGACCTGAAGGCAGACATTTAACCAACCGAGCCACCCACATGCCCCAACATCTGACATTTTTTGAGGGCTGACAGAAGAATCTTGTATTTTTTAAGCATTTAATTTCTATTGTTTTAATAAATTGGAAATATACGATGCCTGAGTGGCTCAGTGTTAAGTGGTCAACTCTTGATTTAGGGTTAGTCATGATCTCAGGGTCTTGAGTTTAAGCCCTGAGTCAGGATCTGTGTTCAGCAGGGAGTCTGCTTAAGATTCTCTCCCTCTCCCTCTGTCTCTAAAATAAATAAATAAATAAATAAATATGCTCACTCTGTCCCTAAAATAAATAAATAAATCTTTAAAAAAATAAAAATAAATAACCTGGAAATATGCAGAATGAAGTTGAAACAGAAATATTCTTATTTGGGGGTATAGTCTTAGCAAAAATATATCTTTATAAGAGCAATATGTAAAAAGAACAAATATAATAGAACCTCATCTCTCATTCTGTTGAAATTTATATAGCTTTCAGTTTAAGATAAAATTATATTTGTATTTGAAGTGGATATTTTGACAAGCATGAACTCTAGTTTATATAATACTGTAATTTTTTTTAATTAACAGACTTTCTTGTTAAAATTGGTTAATATTCTAGAGTGAAAAGTTTTATTCAATTTATGTTAAAATACAAATTTTAAAATATGTGTGTACCTTATGTATTGTATATATAACATTTCAAGCATAGTTTAGCTACATTTTTGAAGAATTATTCAGATAAACACATTTGACTTATTGTTGAGTAGGATTTAAGACTATTTTTCTTCACTCATAGAATTCTCAGTGTAATGAGATTTTTATGAACAGAATGACAAACCATTTAAAGTGAGGAACGAGCAAACAGGTGTACAGCTTGTGCCTAATAGGCCTTCCCTTAGTTTCACAGTCTGATAATTTTCTTTGCATGCTGCCTTGACCTGATTATTCATGACTTTTTGCATAATGAGAGAAAGCATTTAGACATGTTAGATATGACATACAAAATCTGCAGCTATTCAACCATTCTGAGAAGTCCTTTTGATTTTTTTTTTAGGTAGATTTAGCAGTAAAATAATAATTTGATGCAACATGATTAAAATCTTGAATCTATTTAGTGAGTTCTTTGATAATACAAAACATTTTAGAATATTTCACTACTTAATTGTATGCATAAACTACTCTCATACTTGCTTAAATGTGTTTAAATGAGCAATTAACAGTTTGCTGCTCCTTAAAAATATCTAAAACATGAAGTATTTTACCCTATTAGATTAATTACCTTAATCCATTATGTAAAAAAACCAAAAATTGAAAATGATATTCTAATCACAAATACCATTTATAAATTAGACTTGGCTATATGTAAACTTCACAGATAAATTTGATTAACAGATCTTGAAATGCTTAATAGTAACATACCCACAATTTTAAGTAACATTTAAATTGGAGTATCAGTTATGTATTTCTTACCTTCTTATTTTCAGAATAGTTTTATTAGCAAGATATTTTACATTCTCAATTTTCTTGTCAATCCTGACTTGGAATAATTCTGCCTTGTGTGTGTGTGCGTGTGTGTGTGTAGATAGCCAGTTCCCTATTTTTATGATATTAACCTATAATTTATTTTTATCATTCAAAATAGTGCTACAATATTTGTCTGCATCTTTGATTTTTCAATTATCTTAAGTTAAAGTGTGTCAAAAGATTTAAATACTTTATAATATTCATTACATACATTGGCAAACAATTTTGAATGGTTTTACTAATATCCTCAATCCCAAATCATGGAATGTTGGATGGAAGGTTCCCTTTGGCTTATTATTTTCTCTGAACTTGTTACACAGTTGGGTTTGTTTGGTTTGGTTTGGTTACCTCATATCATTTTCTTTCTTGTAATATGTTTTACTTTTAGTATACTTAAGCGTTATCTGATGAATTTCATGTGTAGTGCATAGGAGGCAAATTTTCAAAATTCCTCCATTAAAAAAATATAACACTAATTTTGCTTATACTTCTGTCTTTGACTGCCTTGTTAACTATAAAATACAAAACAAGAGATATTTTGTTTGAAACAGAAAAAAATATTTTTCTTATTCCCTATATAGCATGTGCTGTTGTTGATAAAATTTCTAATAGTAGTAAGAATATTGTTTGATTTTAGTAATCTCTTTTTAACTATTAGGCAATTTGGGAATTTTCTTTTTTATTTCTTTATCTATTTGTTTTCTTTCCTGTTTTGTTTTGTTTTCATTCACTTTGCTGAGCACAGATGGGCTTTTTAATCCGATAATGTATACTCTACCTTAGGTCAAGAAGATTGTCCTGCAACAACATGATATTTAAAAAATCATTTCATTTTCCATTTTCTATTTCTTCAGAACCAATAGTATTCTAATTTTGGAATTTTCATATGGATCCTTTTTTTTTTTCCTTACTTTCCACTGCTGTGGCTTTTTTGTTCTCCTTTCTGAGACATCTATTGAACCGCATACCTAAGAAATGACTAGCTTGGTCTTAAACACTGTTCATTCTATTGTTGAATTTAGCCATATTTTCATTTATTTTTATCTTGGCAATTATATTTCTAATTCTCAGGATGTACTTATTCTTTCATGCTTCTTTTTTCTTATCAGCCCATTCTTTGATGCCAAATAGAAATTGTAAAATTTCTATTTTTTTTAAGATTTTATTTATTTATTTGACACAGAGAGAGATCACAAGCAGGCAGAGAGGCAGGCAGAGAGGCAGGCAGAGAGAGAGGGAAGCAGGCTCCCTGCTGAGCAGAGAGCCCGATTCGGGGCTCCATCCCAGGACCCTGAGATCACGACCTGAGCCGAAAGCAGAGGCTTAACCCACTGAGCCACCCAGGTGCCCCAAAATTTCTATTTTCTAAATCATTTCTATTTTTCTCTGTAAAAAAGAATTTTTTTCTTATCTTGGGCTCCATTCTTATGATTCTAGTTTTGTTCATATATGTGTTATATTTGATATCCCATGTTCCATACCTGGAATTTCACAGTCAAAGCCCCTGATTAGGAAGCTATTCTCAGGAAATGCTTGGTGTTGTTTGGGAGATGTATGTATATATGGTGGCTTAGGGGGAGCTTTCTAGTTCTTGTGTTTGGTATTTCTTTAGGGTTCACTTGAAATATACTACTTTATAAGCTTTCCATGTGTAAGCATTTTCTCAAGCATAAGAAAAAATTGACATAAAGTTTTTTATCTTTTCTAGAAATAATCTTTTCTTACATATTTGTAACAAAACTATCTTAGGTGGAAGTAGTTTGAGTCACCAAATATTTGAAATAGAATTATATATATATTTTTTTAAATTAAGTGATGTAAAATTTTTGGTCTTTTATTTTATTGTCAATTTGTACTTTTTCTTTGGTGTACTACCAGTTTACATATGTTAAAAATGTTTCTGTTGGTTTGCTCCAACACTTTTCACTTAGTTACAAGGTGACCCTTAGAAATATTCAGATTTTTGTGTCAGTAATCCTGAAATTTACCCTTCTAAAATGAAAATTTTAATAAAAACATTAGATAAGCAATAAAAAATGGTAGTCACTAATATTAAAGGAAGAGTATCACTGACTTAAAAAGCATATTAAAAAACCTTCTGGGTAAAAAGCTTTAAAAATTCATTAACAATAGAAAAATAAGAACTATTTCTTCAGGAGAGCATGAATTTGAATCTTACAAAAATTTATACATTATTTCTTCAAAAGAAATGCATAAGCATTCCCATTAATATAAAGATCAATATAAACACACTGAATCTCCTTTAAAGAGAAGATGGTTATGTCCTTTATCATAATATTTTGATGATTAATACAAATATCAGTTATGACATTTTCAATTGTTAAAGACTCAAATTGAAAATAAATGTCCTAGCTTGTTTGCATTTAGAGACACGGATTCACTATTACAATGTACTCAACAGCATTTTATCTACTGCTGTGGGAAGGTTACCTACAACACAAGATCACCCTGACTTCTAGACTCTCATAACATATTTATTGATATTGATATTGATATTGATTAGGAATTTATTTTTTAAGAAAGAGAAAAAAAGCACAAGTTGGGAAGAGGAGAGTAGAGGGAGAGTGAGAGAGAGAGAGAGAACAAATCTCAAGCAGGTTCCATGCTCAGAGCAGAGCCTGACATGGGGCTCGATCGTAGGACCCCAAGTACATGACCGAGCAGAAATCAAGACTTGATTTTTAACCAACTGAGCCACTCAGGTATCCCAACAATTGGAACGTCTGTGGCCAAGATATACTACTGAAAATTATATATCACATTAATGCCACACTGATAAATCACCATTGCTGCTTATTAATTTAACTGAAAATATGTTTCTTACTCCCACTACCTCAAATAAGCAATATATGCACACCTTATTTATTGAATGATTGTGCTATAATTTTAAGGTATATGAATTTCCAAAATTTGATCTCCTCTGCAAATCTGCAGAAATATATTTTAATGGTAGAAAAGTCAAAATCAAAGACCAATACAATCATATAATACTCTATAACTGGGTTGTAAACCTCATTAACCAGCAACATTTTAAATACATAAAATATATGAAATATATATATATATATATACACATTGTGCAATGGTGCTGAATGCATTGCTATTTTTCCTAAAATTACCAATATACACTGAACAGTAATAACATCAATAACATTCCATCCTTAGATCCCTGGAAATACATTCGCTTTTCAAGAGAGTGTGGGACATTGTATAAACAAGGATGTCTTAATATGTTCTATATGGCACACTGCTAGGCATGAGAAAGATAAAGAAGAATGAAGCAATGTAAATGACCTTAAAGGACTCAAGATACATTTTGGAAGAAAGGATCAGGTAAAATATTAAAAATATCAGTACAACTAATGAAATACCACATGACAAGCATTGGGGAAAGTCTCATATGCTTAAATATTTTAAAGGAGACACTTCCAAGGACTTGGAATTGATGCAAATTATACCTAGAAAGAAAGGAAAGTTCACTTGGGTAGAGAAACAAGTGAGATAGCACTATACATGATGATTAAAGAAAGCCGTGGAGGTAAGAATGGGTATAAAAAAACATTTAAGAAAATGCACAGATTATGTTTACTGGAGAAGAGAATTTGTAGATGACAAACTGGAAAGATCAATCTAAAAATAGGATTAATCTTTAGGCATTAAGTACCTACCAATTTTTAACCTGATCTTCATATTTAATATATTAAGTAATATGATATTTCATAAATTTGAGACAAATGCATAACATAGGTTGTAGAAAAGAGACTAGCATCAGTGAAATAAGAAGGAATTTGTGGATGTGGGGATTCATGGAAGTAAAAAGAAAGGAA